>VSDK01017045.1:138592-151509 GCA_009767595.1 Symbiodinium kawagutii | reverse complement strand
TAGGGAAAGGAGCGTCAAATGGCTGGGGAAGGGCCACCTGGGACCAGGTAAACCTACGTGTAGAGCGGTATACGGTATACATGAGAACTTGGTTCCATGGACTTTCAATTCAACAACTCGTTGTAAGATGTAACAAAACGATGTTGAAAGAAGATTCGTATCCACATGCAGAGCTGCTCACATGTGGAAGCAGAGCTGCGAGCTGCAACATGCAGATGTGGCCATACTGGGCACTGACATGCACTGACAGTTTTCATTGCCAGGCTTCGTTGTCTTTGTTGTCGCATCCCAGTACCGGAACACCTTTGCAGCAACCCGGTGACAGAATCTGTTTCGGCAAGTTGGTGCAAATGGGTTTGTCTATGTTTGTGTACTTGGGATGGTGTACCTCAGATGATTTCTATCAAGAGCAGCCACATGGTTTCTCTTTTCATCAACTACTGTATGTGTGGACAGCATTGGACAGCCACATTTGATACAGCCATGTTGGCATGGGAAAAATGCTTCAAGCACTCCACTCCTAGACATGGATGGTGCTTCAACTAGGAATTCCACTGCAACTCAGAGCTGCTCGAGGCGTGACAGAGCTGGGCTACGTTGCTTTGTTTTGGACTTTGCCAAGAGCCCAGCATTGAAAGAAAGCCCGTTGCCGCGATATTGTTCTCGTTCGTGCTTGGTTGTAGGGTGACTGCTGTCAATGGAAGATCCTCATTTTTGTGTGTGGGTGACGGTTGACAGGAACTTTCGTTTTGCCAAGACAAAGTTAAGTGGTCCAACATGCACAGCGAGAAGGAGTCAACCTACTAGGAAAAGTGTAGCAGGAGACTTGCAGTGGACATTGGTCTGACTGATCCGCTTGCTCTCTCGCTTTCTCTTTCTCTCTCTGTACTGTATCTCTCTCTCTCTCTCTCTTGGCCTCCTTGACGTTCGCCTGAGTATGCTTTTATCACACGTGTTACATGTTTTGTGATTGTTTGTGTATGCACACACACAGACACACACACACACAGACACACGCACTTGAAGATGCTTACAGTTGCCATGGATGGAAAGTTGACATGTTCTTTCGCCACTTGATTACCAGGCAGGTTTTTATTTCAAATATTTTTTGTTTTCCCTAATATTCATTAACAAATGGTTGGTTGACTTGCGCATATTTTTCATAGGTGTGGTTCAACCACCAACCAGTTACATGTTGCAGCTGTTTCAGCTGCAACTCTAGCGAAATCGAATGCCTTGACAATGCGTGCCTCGTCCCTCCCTGAGATCCCTGAGGCTGATCATGTGCACCCAAGAGCCCATTTGGTGGTGTGCCAACGATCCTTCGAGCGATGGGTGTCATGGCCATCTCCGAGCGATCGGGAGAATCTGCAAAGACCCAGCCATATTAGGACATGCTAGGAGCATTTTGTAGATTTTTGTAGCAAAAGATAAAGATGAACGGGAAAAGATAGCACAGATATCTTGCCTGTTTATTTCGTTTGTTGCTTTTCATGTTAGGAACATATCTTAAAATAACAACAAAATCAACAGGCATGATCAAGCTGCCCCCAAATAACAAGACTCTCGTCTTTGTATCTTGAGCAATATTATTCTGTTTTGCGGAAACTTCCTGTGCATGCTACAGAGAGGCCACACCTTTGGTGAGTTCTTTCCTCACAAGAGTTCCATATTCTCTACGTTATCCCTTGTCACACTCAATTTCTTGTACTATACCATATATGGAGAGTGGTACATCTGGGATTTGGTCTGTTTCTCTGTGTCAACCAACGAGAACAGTGTTGGAGTCTGTAATGACTCGCGTGACCAGACAAGAAGCGAGTACATGCGTTGCGAATCCCTGAGGCTGATATAGACTATAAAGATAAAGACTTATCATTATGATTCATTCCGTTGTGTTTTATGGAATGACAATAGTGACACCGTACTCACAAGCAATGATTCCCTGTCCACTCAGGTTGCTCTTCACAACCAACTGTGATGCTGCTCTGGACCATCAAGATGCCTATGCGGCCTTATCATGCAGCCTTGCATCATTTGGCATTCCCTCAGATTCTTTTAGCATCCCGTGTGGTTTAAGCACTTGTTGCCAAAGCCCCACAATGCTACGGATTGCCAGTGAAGGTCAATTTACCTGGATGAAGAAAGTCTGCCTTGGAATCATTCGAAGTCAGCAGTCCAGCCAGCAGTGTCAAAACTAATGAGAAAAATGAGATTCAGTTGCATTGATATGGAGCATATCTCCTCGGAAAGTTGTTGTCAGGTATTGCCATGCTGCTCTATTGCGCCTTGATCATCAACTTGAGTATCCTCTCGATGCGCATCTCATCCTTTGTTATGGTATGTGGTCATGTGATGGCGGAAGTCGGCATGTTTTTGATACTTGGCAGTCGAACCGGAGCGGACATGGCATCAAGCGCTAGAGGTGGATCTTGAGTATTTCAAAACTGGAGAGAGAACACTCCGCGGAAGACCCTGCTTCTTGCCTGGCGTAAAGGCAAGCAGAGTTTACAAGACTTTAGAGAGATGGGAGAGCCCGCACCTGGTCTATGAAAAGCATGCTTTCCGGCCCAACATTCTGTCGGTGGAATCTAGTATAAGGTATGAATAGGTACTGGGCACTGCCAGCACAGCCTTTGCCAAGCAACCCTTCAGCGGTAAGCATATGTAAGCATCGTGGTATCCCCTTTGGAATTTCCTCTATAAAATTGCAACCCCCACGACCCCCATTCTATATACAGATTTTTTTGTACACCTGCATTTTTCTTCATGTTGAGGCATGACATGGGTGGTCTCTGATTCTATAGAGAGACATGGTGCTCAATTCTTTAGAAAACAAGTACTGACATGCCTTGTCTGAAGATGAATATTCAATATGGTGGCGCTCCATATCTCAAGTCTGATTAAGCTGGGTGATTCAATTTTTTAGAGAGCTATCACATAGTGTCACCAAGAAAACTCGAAAACAACAAAAAAAAAGAGTACGTTGGCCTCCCAACTCTATAGAAACACCATTTGTTGCCAGATCTATGATTCTATAGTGTGTTTTTGTTGGTTTTTGCTAGGTCCACAGGTTTATATCTATAGAATTATGGGGCATGACCTGCTCAGACTATTCAAAGGGGGATATCGTGGTTATGTCATACCTTGCCCTGCCATCCGTCATGTCATGTCCTGTATCAGGATGGCCGCAGCCTTCCTCATCATGTCCTTCGCCCTCGGGATTTCGGCATTGTCACACCAGAGTTTGGGATTTCAAGGCACTCACTCCAGCTTGCAATGCTTGCAATGTGTGTGGAAAGGGGATCGGTTCTCCCTGCTGAATCGGATCGCTTGTCCCTGCCGAGCTTCATGCGCGCTACAGAGCATGTGTGGCATTGTCGTGCTACGTGGCAGGTGCGGCGGATTGAGCACATGTAGCGTTCTTGCACATGTTTTGCGCAATGTAAATACGTGACGAAAGGCTCTACGGGATGCACGTAAATGTTAATTTGCGTGTACAATGTCCTGTCCTGAGTCGAGAATCTAGATAATCTAGCATGTCAGCATTCAGCATGCGTGAGTCAGAGCGCGAGAAAGCGAACGCTGTTAGACCCCACCCCCACCCCCCAACTCACATTGTCAAGCCTGTGCACGACTTCGTGTCGTGAGTCGAGAATCTAGCATAATCTAGCATGTTAGCATGCGTGTGTAAGAGCGCGAGAAAGCGAACGTTATGAGACCCCCCACCCCCCCAGCCCCCACCCCTCCCGGCAGTGTAAGGATAGTTGAAACAATGCAGGACAGGATGGCCGTGCTTATGGCCGCGGCAACTGATCCATTTCCCAATGTGTGTTGGTGTTTGAAGTTGGGTGCGTGACTGCCCGAGTGGCTCTCTCTCTCTCTAAAATGGAAAGTGTTGGGGTCACACACACACACATACACCATTACTCCTTCTAGGATAATTGGCTCTAATCAATGGAGACAGAACTGCACCTACTTCCAAATTGCATGCATACTCCAAGTTTTTTCAACTGTTTATTTGATGATATTTGATGCTTGTTGCTTTTTGAGCAGCAGCTTTCTGGAACGAGAGCAATCTGAAACACTCCTCCTACTTTTGCAAGGTGGAGTATAGAAGTCTATGCAACAAGTAGTCAATACTTCTACGCTCTCAATTTGTGGTTACTCAAATTTACTCAATCTCTAACCACAAGAGTGAGTCAACTGAGAGGCCTTGACAAAGCTGCATATTCGCTGTTTGCAATTATGATTGGTATCTTTCCAGCGGAAGATCTACAACAGATGCAGGAGACAGTCGTTTGTCGTGGCGACACAGACTTTGATAACCAGGCTAAGCTCTCATTTTTTTTTTGCATTCGTTTGCTACCAAGTCCGCCCTTGATGTGCCTTTGATGGATCAAGATAGTGCAGGTGTAAAGTATCATGGCCTGATGTGTCACGCAAGCGCGCGTTTGGATGTGGAAGTTGTAGGTCTTGGGCGAAATGATGAAATTGCGAGTGTCTGGCAGCGATCTCCTATGATTCCTTGCACGCTGCATTTGAAGGACTACGTTGGCATCATCATTGTGGTTGCAATCTTTGTTATTGTCATCGCAATTTTCCTTCTGTGACTTGGTGGAGATTGGAACGGTGGCAGAAGTAGTAACTACTTATATAGTAGTTATTAGTGATTCTGATCCCAGCTGCCCTTGCACCTTCCAGAGTACCTTGTGAAAGTAATGCAGCAACTCCTCTTGGACGTGTTTCTAAGCCTGATCTATGTAGTACCACGAAAAACTGCAACGTATCTATTAGCATCTATTAGCTAACTTAGCCAACTTAATCATAATCCTTTTAGACTTTACGTAAGGAAGACATCTGACAACTGACAATTATTTTTCCTTTTGAAGAGCATATTCTTGATACAACATTAGTTGCTTAAAAGGTTTGGAAGCAAGCCTTTCAGACTACTTGCGGCAGCTGGGGGTAGAGAAATGCATGACAGGATACTCCTGGCCTGCGACAGTTGGCCATGACATGACGAAAGTTTCGAGCTGAAGGACATTGTCACAGCATTTACAGTACATTGTATCTTAATGTATCTTATTCATTACAATTCGATTTTGATACATATGATTCTACATTCATCGGACCCTATGGCACAAGTCCATTTGTTGCCCATGGCACAGCAATGCCTTTGGAGGGCACGTCCGGGTCTCCGCGGATGAGGAATCTGCTGGTGGCACAGTTGAACCAAGCCTACCAGATCGTTTTCCCAAACATGCAAGGCTATGCACGCGAGGAACTCAGCCAGTGTGCTTACATGCAGGTCACTCTTAAGATCTTATAGTAACTATATAAACATGTATATATATATATATACATATGTACAATTTCTTCGGAATCTTATCAGATTCTGGTCATTTCTTCAGATGCTTAGCTGCGCTTCCAAACTGTGAGGCCTCACGCGTGCCTCAGTGATTGTGCCTCTCAGACGCAGTAATGACAATACATGTTTTTTATTTTATCAAGATCATTTCGAGAGGTCCACAAAGGGTCACAAAGGTTCACAAATCAATATCACCTCTGAAAATTATTGGATGTTATTGGTCTATTGAGCTGTGGGCTGTTTGGACTGGGCCTTCGAACCACTCTAGCAGACTCTAGCGATGTCAAGCGCACATGCACAGACACAGAGCATTCACACAGACTGTTGATGCATCACAATGCCTCATTGCTTCCTACATTTGATGATGACTTTCCAGTTTTCAAAAACATTTTTCAACAAATGGGGTTTATAGCGGCTGCCGGGGGCAGTGTACCGCTAGGGGGGGTAGTTTTAGGAAGCAGAGATTTATCTAGCGGATTAGCGCTAGTTGAGTCGAATTTGGTCGCACGACAGCACAATTTCAAGCTTTTGAAATACCCGGTAGATATTCAATATTATTCAATCAAGACAACACTGCAGTGTCTTTTTTTAGGTTTTTTTGAATCATGTTGAACACATTGTTTCCAATCGCCATGGCTTTTGTTTGAACGGCAAAGCTTGCAAGTTGGGCTCCCACGAACTGTTTCGCCAGTGCAAGCGTCGCTGTTCTGAGGTCTGCCGTGGAGCACGCCTCGACAAAGCGCCACTTGGATATTAGCTGAGTGCGTCATTTCTGTGGCTGATTTGTGGCCTCAGAGCAGCAGCCACAAGAGCCAGGGTCAATTTTTCGCACCATAAATCAACTCAAAAACTGGTGCTGAAAGGAATCACGGGCCAGATACTCAAGGAGGCACGCTTGTTACAATCTACAACATATTCTACTCATACCCTACTCTCATATTCTACTCATATTCTACTCATACCCTACTCATATTCTACTCATACCCTACTCATATTCTACTCAAACTCTACTCATATTCTACTCGGATTCTACTCATATTCTACTCGGATTCTACTCATATTCTACTCATATTCTACTCATATTCTACTCATATTCTACTCATACCCTGCTCATATTCTACTCAGATTCTACTCATATTCTAGTCAGATTCTACTCATATTCTACTCATATTCTACTCATGTTCTACTCATATTCTACTCAAATTCTACTCATACCCTACTCATATTCTACTCAGATTCTACTCATATTCTACTCATATTCTACTCATATTCTACTCATATTCTACTCATACCCTGCTCATATTCTACTCAGATTCTACTCATATTCTACTCATATTCTACTCATACCCTACTCTCATATTCTACTCAAATTCTACTCATACCCTACTCATATTCTACTCAGACTCTACTCATATTCTAGTCGGATTCTAATCATATTGTACTCGGATTCTAGTCATATTCTACTCAGATTCTACTCATATTCTACTCATATTCTACTCATACCCTGCTCATATTCTACTCAGATTCTACTCATATTCTACTCATATTCTACTCATACCCTACTCTCATATTCTACTCAAATTCTACTCATACCCTGCTCATATTCTACTCAGATTCTACTCATATTCTAGTCAGATTCTACTCATATTCTACTCATATTCTACTCATGTTCTACTCATATTCTACTCAAATTCTACTCATACCCTACTCATATTCTACTCAGATTCTACTCATATTCTACTCGGATTCTATTCATATTCTACTCATATTCTACTCATACCCTGCTCATATTCTACTCAGATTCTACTCATATTCTACTCATATTCTACTCATACCCTACTCTCATATTCTACTCAAATTCTACTCATACCCTACTCATATTCTACTCAGACTCTACTCATATTCTAGTCGGATTCTAATCATATTGTACTCGGATTCTAGTCATATTCTACTCGGATTCTCCTCATATTCTACTCATATTCTTCTCATACCCTACTCATATTCTACTCAGATTCTCATCATGTCCGGCTCCCCCTCTGATCCCCTTTCGGTTTACTCATTTTGCCCGTGACTTTCGTCAGGATGGTCCAGGTTCTTGCAGGGCTTGCACTTTGACCAGCGCCTAGAGTTCGAAGAGGGCGATGTTGGCCTGGCAGGTGGGACCACTTCAAGCAATGTCTGAGGTTCCTAAAACAGAGCCTAAAAGTCACCAAGAGAGAGTTATGATTCAAAAATATTCAAAATGATCAATGCATATTTGAGATTCAGTTCGACTTTGCAAAGTTCTAGTCGCTTTCCATGATCAAAAGCTGGTTTTCGCCGAAACGTTGCATCGTCTCTTGCCTTCGCGATGCTTGGAGCCATTTCAAATGGACTGACTTCAGGTGGCATCCAGGTCACTGAGCCATCTTGGGTAGCTGAGCTGCAAAGAAGTCCGGATGCAAAGATTCATCGGCAACGACTCACTTTGCATCACTTTCCTCTATCCCCAAATATCATTCCATATCCCCAAATATCATTCCATATCCCCATTTCTTTCCTCTATCCCCATGTCATTCCATATCATTCCCTATCCCCATTTCAACCATTTTCAACCTCAATACTTCTTCTTGCGCATCTTGATTAATAATCAAAGCACATTCATGCCTGCGAGGGGCACATCTCGATGTCGTAGAGCCAGAATTTTTGTTGGTCTGATCGATTGTCTTCCTGAAGCTTGACTCCTGTGCAGCCAAACTTTGACTTGACAACATATGGACCGCGCAAGGCGGTGGCGGAAGTTTCGAGAATAGGTAGCCCATAGCAAGAGAGGCTTGTTTGAGACAAGGTGATGGTGAGGATGATTCAGGATGATCATTGATGATGATGATGATGATGATGATGATGATGATGATGATGATGATGATAATCATTGGTGATGGTCTTGCTATGTTCTTCTTGGAACATCCAAACACATTACAAGACCTCGGCACAATTCTCAGTTTTTGTTGATTTTCACGCGAGAATGTGCTTCTCGCCACAGCGCCGTGCACTTTTTGCTGATCTAATCTTATTTATTTTCCAAAAGTGCCTCGAGAATGTCAGTTTTTCATGATCTTGGCTTGCAAATGTCTCACCGCAGCGGCCCGCAAATTTTGCTGATCGCTTTCCCAAATGACCTCCACATCCTCTTGCTTGACGAGCCTACCTTTTCGATCGTTCTGGAGCACGCAACTATGCAAAAACACAGCATTTGGCGCGATTTCTACCTGTCTTGCGCACACACACACACACATGGCTGATCTTCTTTATCATCTGAGGACCAACTGACATCAACCGATTGCTCCAACCTTCCATACTTCGGATGTTTGACTTCCAAACTTGGATGACATGGGAGTTCATTGCACCAGTGCTTGCAGCTGCACAGAATTCAACTTTTGTTGTAGGATGTTATGGGTCAATGTATGACTTGTATGATGTTAATTTACAACTTTACCGCAGAACCCGGAGTATTCGAAGCGGAAACATGGTGACTTTGCATGAATTTGCGGCATCCCAAATAGCCGCTATAGCCATTCAATGATTGTGCAGGCTCATCCAACCACTGCCCCCGGCTCAGCTTCTTTTGCGTGTGTGTTGTGTGACTGGCATGTGATTGGCATTCAAATGGCATGCTTGCTGAACTCAGAGGACATTGAGTGAGAACTGCAACTGCAGGTGTAAGCTTCGCTTGGGGCGGGCAGCTAAGGTCGATTCAATTCGAAGGTTTGGCGGCTCAACTTCTCCCGAGATGCCATGGCCAGAGGACGAAAGGCTCTTATCAGACGACGACACTTGGTCCCTCATTGGGAGACATTGGTGCATGTTGGTGTACCTGATCTATGACATAGATTTACGGACATAGACATGTTCTTATTCTGGTGTGCTTCGCAATGATTTAGTGCAACTGCTCTACTCAGTTGATCCCAGGATCGATTTGAGCGACTGGAGAAACTGTCCCTTGGCTGTCAACGTCATTGAGAAAGTCCACAGGGGCCGCAGGGGCCAGTGCAAAAGTTCTCCAAGACACTGTTTGTATGGGGTTGACAGACCGGCCCCTTCTATCTATTTAGGTTGAACATGTTATCAACATATTGGACACTTCAAGAACATCCAAGAGTTTTAGTTTTTTCACATGACTCATCTGTGAAAGTACGGATCATTTTTTCCAGCAAATCAAACCACGGCTCATGGAGTTTGCTGTTGCTGGGGGTCCTTACTCCTTTGAAAACGGTCTTCATCAACTCTCCATTGAGAGCTCTCCATTGAGAGGACAGATTTTGATGTCTTTTGGCCTGCCTTCGTCTCCCTGGCGGTACTTCTGTACAATTTTGTGCGGGATTTCTTACTCCTCTTAAGATCTTGTAAATATGCATCCGGATGCAAATCCAAGTACATCAAATACTGAATATCTTTAAATATCTGTAAAGGCACAATTTCCTTCGCTTGTCGTCGGCGTCGCGTAGTTTTGCTTCGCTGTGGCGACCTCGTCATTGAGCGGTGTTCAAAAGACGGTCTATTTGAACTAGTTTGAACTCGTATTGTCAACAAGTCCCCGTAAGTTTGCGCCTGTCTGGCTGTGCTCATCTGTCGCCTATGCAGGAATTGTGCTCACATAGGTCTCTCTTCCATTTGTTTCCCTACCATTCTGGGTACTGATTGCATCTAAGTTTCTGGAGATGCGGGAATTTCACAAAGGGTTCCTCTCCTGACTTGTTCCCAAAAAGCGTGGCTTGGAGGTTCTTGCTTCTAAATCTTTGAACGCATGCTTTTGGCGAATGCATTTGACTGCTTTTTCCGGGCCTTGTGATGGGTGAGTTTGAGCCTGCTTTCCGTTTGTCTCCAGTCTTCTTGTTTTCGGTCGATGCTGGCATGTTTTGCAGTCATTTGGACTTGTGACTTGAGACGATTTTGGGTTCGTGTTCTCTTTGTGCCGTGGCTTTCCTGTTTTTGCACGTTTGTTACTGTGGACTCATGTTTTTTCTCGTTTTTTGTTCGTGTTCCATTGAGTTAGGATGGATGTTTCTTGGTCCTTTTTTTGTCCGGATTTCATTGGCTTTCTACTTGTGGGGATCCGACTCCGACATCTCCAGTTTAGGCTCAAGTCATCTCAAGTCTAATTTGACTCTTGGTTGACTTTGAGTAGACCCAGCGAAAACAGCGAGAAGAATGGAGACATCAAGTTTGTGTTCTCCATCCCTACATGCGTGCGTATTGGTTTGCCGGAGGCTGCCAGGGCTGTTTCATTTTTGTCATGCTTTGTTTCAGAATGTGTCGGAACCACAGGTCTCAGATGGTCTCAGTCAGTGTCAACACACAGTCTGCGGGTGGAGCTCAGGATCCTACGCTGCACCAAGGGAAAGAAGAAGAGGGCGGGCGCAAGCGATGCCACAGGTTCGCAGATGTTCGCAGATGTTCGCAGAGAGGTCACACGGATCATCCTTCGGATCCTTCGGATTGTTTTGCAGAGATCATTTTGACAATTTCTACATGTTTTCATACGATTTCTAATTGCCCAATTCAGTGATACTCCTTGACTTTGAGCGCTCTGTGTTTGCTATTTTTGTCCATTTAGACTCCTGCGTGCGACTGTTGTTTGATATTCGATCACATCCAATTCCAGAATGACGCAGACATTGTTCGAGCCTAATGACCCTGTTGCTTTGTCCATTATCAGGTTTGCCTTTCAGCAATTTTTCCATTGATTCATTTGGCCATTTGACCCGTCAGAGAAACAGAGAGAGAGAGAGAGACAGAGAGTTCCAGACAACTTTTATTGTCGGTCAATCACTTCCCTTTCAAGTTCAAGTAGGATTTTTCTTTGTCCATTATTCTCCTAGATAAATATCCTCTATAAGTCGATGTATAATCTATGTAATCTTTCTCCATCCTTAGAGGAGGCCTTTCCAAGGTGAGGGTCCAAGGCTCTGAAAGGTCCCTGTGGTGCTGGAACTGTTGGATTGCCAAAGTCTTCCTGAAGCGTTTTGCCACAAAGTCTACCATCATCCACGCTGGTTGTTTCGCCCGCTCCTGTTGTCAGCTTCCGTATGTTCCTGTTGTCAGCCCATTGTGGACTTTCCCACGGGAACAAAATTCTCGCTACTTTTCTTGATACTATTCTTGATACTATTCTTGTCATTTTCTTCTTGTCATATTCTTCTTGCTACTTTTTTAAAGACTCTTGTCATCTTATGTCATCTTGTCTTGTGCTGCAAAACTGACACGTCAAAACCCTTCAGGTGACGGCTCGAAGCGGTCTGGCATGTCTGCAACAGGAGGCAGCGAAGGTCAGGTGGCCGCAGCCGACTTAGCAATGACAAGCCGCTGTGGTTTCGTAGGTCTCGCCGGCCAATGATCTGACCAGAGATCTTGAGGGTCTCAGGAAGTTATTTACGTCACATTTATGTTTTGTTTCTTTAAGAAATTGCTGAGTTATTTTCTTTAGCTTCAAATAGAGAGGGATTGTGTTTTGACTGAACGTTTGGATGGCTTGGTCTAAACTGGACAAAGTTCTCATCTAGTCTAAGCCGTTGGTAATTATGAGTGTTGCAGTCATTAGCAGTCTGATTTGATGCCTCACTGAAGACCCTGCAGACAAGATATGGGTTTCACATGTTGCAACTCAAAACATTGGAAGTGTCAGTAGCAGGAGGTGACGAGTATGCCCAAAACTATCTCAGAACCAACCAACACCAAACATGTATTTTTCGGTGTTAAAATTGGTGATATACAGCCGCCTCCATGTTGAGTTCTTCTGGTTATGTACTGCCTGCAGCTACTCCACCTTCAGATGTTTGAGAATATGGTTTGTTTTGCATGTTTGATCATACATATGTACACACTTTGTGCATGTTCATTCCATGTTATAGGAGCCACTGCCGGCTTCAATGGTGGAACTTGATCGCATCACTGGCCCTCGCTTGGCTTTGTGCGCCCTGACAGGTTCGTGGAAATCGGGGGGCTCTTCCAACAACGGATCTGAATGAACACTTCGAAAGCAGAATCTGATGTGAAGGTGCCGTGCTGAGTCGCAAGTGCAGAGTGATGCACTTGCACTCGTCGCTGTCAAAGAAGTAGTAGGAATAGAAGCCAACATCCGTTGTCGTAGCAATAGTGTGGCAAAAGTATGCAAAAGTAGCAGTGAGTAGCAGGAATGGCAGGAAGAGTACTCACAGTAGCAGAATGATGTAAAATGATTTTAACATTTAGATTTATATATATATATATAGATTATATTATCCGGACTATTGGTAGTACGTTACATGGTAGTGGATGGTAGTGGAAGTGGTGGTGGTTGATGCTTTTGCTGTTGCTAGCGTGGTTCCTGTTGTGTGTGTGTGTGTGTGTTGTGTTTGTCTTAGTGCTAGTGTTTCTCTGTCCAGGAGGACGTCATGAAAGCTATCGGTAGCCGAGTTTCTGTAGCAATGCTGCAGCTAGTCCTGTGCTGGAACGCGTGGTTTCTCCCTCCCCTACCTTTCTGTCCCTTGTTCCTGGGCTATATGAAGCCATTTTGACATGTTTTCCCTAC
>VSDK01017045.1:117767-138582 GCA_009767595.1 Symbiodinium kawagutii | reverse complement strand
TACACTGGTTGCATCACGTAAGCTCAACACAACAACTCCGCTGCCGACATCATCATCATGAATATTACTGTATCATTGTTTTCGTCATCATCGTCATCATAATCACAATGGCTCGTTTGCACGCAACATGAGTGAAGGTTTTGGTGCGTCAATGAGGGACACTTGAAGATCACCATAATATCATTTTGGCATATTTTGGCATTTTATAGCAGCAGTTTGGTTCTGGAGACACCAAACATCTTCGCAGTTGGCAAATGCCATGATGTTTGTTTCTTCTTGGTTTCTGATGCCTGTCCGCAGCAGTTCCTAGAACAGAGACAGAGAGAATCGATAGACATTGATGAGATCGATTTTCACACGGGCGACGTAGCTACAGAGCGACAAAGAAATAGATGGCTAGCTCAGGAGTCTTCCAATACCATGACATCGTATGACACCGTAGGACACCGTACGAATCTCTTCCGACGAGTAGTTACCATGGTGGCCCAGGGCCTCACCAAGCCTTCTTCCCAAGCTCTGCATCCAAGCTTTCGTTCACCTCCCGCTGGGCCTAAGTGAGTGCTTTGTTGTCCATCAATTGGTGACCTTAAATGATAGACGGTGGTTGGTTGGTTCTGGTATATCATATCCATAAGATTTGCATGTGATATCCACTCAGGATCCGCGATTTTTGAACGCTGTGAATTGCCATTTGGAGTTTCCCAAACACCTTTACTGCATCTCACATTGAAACAGTGCAACACCTTACTGCACACCAGAATGCATCTTTCAATCGCCTCGAAACCACCCGCAAATATCCGCAAACCGACGCCCCTGATTTGATGATTGAAAAACCATAAATGAATACATATACATATACAAACATATAGATGTAAATTACAAATGAATTAATAAAATAAATATGTAAATGCATAGATAGATAGATATGTATACAGTATACATATAGATTGCACATGCATTTGTGCATGATCATGTTCGCAGCCCCCTAGATCAAATGATCAGGCCTATTGGCTCCGGCAATCACGAACTATGCAACATGTGGCAGCTGAGCCGCCTCGGAATTCTGAGTGCTGCCTGTGTCTACCCCACCTTTCCCAACAGGATTTGTTTTTTTTTTGTTTTGCACGTTTGATCATACATTTGTGCACACTTTGGGCATGTTCATTCCATGCTGTAGGAGCCACAGCCAACTTCATCGTTATGGGTTATGAGCACATAGTTGGAATTTGATTCCGCCACTGGGCTTTGTGTGTCCTGGAAGGTTCGTACAAATCGGACGCTTCCAACAATTCTGAAAGAGCAGTTCAAAAGCAGAATTTGATCTGAAGGTGCCGTGCTGAGTCGCAAGTGCAGAGTGATGCGCTTGTACACATGGTAGTACGTTACATGGAGTAGTGGATGGTAGTGGTAGTGGATGGTAGTGGTAGTGGATGGTAGTGGTAGTGGATGGTAGTGGAAGGGGTGGTGGTTGTTACTTTTGCTGTTTCTGGTGTGGTTCTTGTTGTTGTTGTTGTTGTTGTTGTTGTGGTGTGTGTTGTCTTGTCTTGTCTTAGTGCTAGTGTTTGTAGTCTCAGTCGTTCCACCCATTCCGCTCTGTCCAGAAGAAGATGATTTCTTTGTGGTCCATCAATTGGCGACCTTAACTGATAGACGGTGGTTGGTTGGTTCTGCTATATATCAAATCTATTAGGTTCCATGTGATATCCACTCAGGATCCACGATTTTTGAACGCTGTGAATTGCCATTTGGAGTTTCCCAAACACCTTTACTGCGTCTCACATTGAAACAGTGCAACACCTTACTGCACACCAGAATGCATCTTTCAATCGCCTGGAAACCACCCGCAAATATCCGCAAACCGCACGGAAGAGTCTGTGCTGAGACCCCCCGATTTCAATGATGTTTCATTCAGAGGGAAGCTCCAATTGCCGCTCTCACACAGGACATCCGTTCTAACTGAATTGTAAATGTGTTTGAATTGTGGTTTGATCCATCAAGGCACATCAAGGCCATCGGGTTTGAATGGTTGTTCACGGTTTTGAATCCCATATAATCCTGTAATTTGATTTGTTTTTTTGCTGCGTGATTTTCACGAGGCGGAAGAAGTGTGTGAACATGGGCAGAAAAGCGCCCATCAATCTCACTGCCACCGAAGGTGCCAGAGTGGTGGCCTGCGCGGAGCACGAGCCTTTGCATGGCCTGAATTCATCGAAGCAGGTAGCAGGGTTGCCCTGGCCGAGCCATTTGGTCACCAAAAGGTGTGTTCTAGAAACGAAGAAATGACACGCTGTGACTCTTGGAAGGTTGGACGAGTCGGGCTTCTGACCAGCTATTCAGAAGAGATTTGAGTTTCTTTTTGAGAAAAATCTTCACTGTTTTCCTGAGTTGGCCATGACCCCGTCAATAAGTTTATGGTGAATTCATGAATACTTCTGGAAGGCATGAGCATTTGCAAGCATGGCATAAGTGATGCAGAAGTGATGCAGAAGTGACCAGGTGGAGGTCCTTGATTTTCAGGCATTCCCGGTAGTCAATGGCAGCCATTTGTATCAGAGTGCCTCAAATTTGTGATTCAGGCGAATCAGTCTGAAATGCCACACATGCACACACATGCCACACGAGCTGAACATAAACCCAGAGTCGAGAAGCCTAAGCTGCCCAAGCTAAAGGCGCAAAGAAATCTGGGGATTTTGGAGATTCAATGAAATGTGTTTTAAACTTGTGCGGAAGCTCCACTATGCCCAGTTGATATTTGCTTACCTTTAAACATTTCAGATGGTGTCCAATATCAGCAAGTAGGCATTTTGGTGCCTTGAAATTTTTTGGTGGCGTAAACATAGGCAAAATCATGCTACGATCAGTAGGTTTCCTTGTGCCATCTCATGATCAATTCAGGCAGAATTATGTCGTGGCATACTAGCAAATGGCAAATTCTGAATGCAAATATCATCCTGAGGGAGGATTGAGAGGACGAACTTCTTGGCTGTGCTCCTGAGCATTCTTCGAGGGAGTCTCCTGAAGAATAGCTTGGGTGAATAAGCACCACTTCCAAATTCTGTGAAGTCACAGTTTTCTTTTGCACGTACTTTGCGGTCACCAATCTTCTGTAATTGATGGTGATTTACTTGTATTTTAAATGATTTTATCATATTTTGTTACATAGACATTACACGTGTTTACATACACATTTGTATACATGTTTGTCTGATGTACAAGAGTCATATGCACATGATCATGACCCTATCTCAGTGGTGTTGTGGAGCTTTCTCTCAAGTCAAATTGATCATGGGCCGACCGTCCCTCCACCTAGCAAGGAGTGGAAATTTGTACTTTGCAAGGTTCAGTCTGTAAGAAATGTTTTTTTCAACAATACTCTTTTTGCCATGTTCGGAATGAATTGAGGAAGATTCAGTGTGAGCCCGAACTGAATGAGATGGTTTCAAATATCAATGAGGAAGATCTATCGATGTATAGCTTCAATAAACCACTTTGATGTTTTTCACTCCTTGGTTCGAATCTCACAGGCTGTTTTATTGTAAGACTGCAGTGCCTTGTTCCTGGCTGTGCCTGGCGTTTGTGCGGTACGGTGCCAGCCAGTGCACGTCAGCGGCTCCCACTGACCCTGGGACTGAACATGACTGAACAAGGGTAGGTTGGGACAAGAGAATCTTCAATGGCAACAGGCAGGAGAGAAAGCCCATCCTGCAGATCTGCGGAGATTGATGGTTCGATTCATTGCGCTTCGAAGAGCGCTTTAAAACTCCAAGATGGGTGATATCGAGGGAATAGCAAGATGTAGGAGGGAATGGCAAACACGTCACAGTAACCAAATCCTGTCCATCCTCAACCTCTCCTTCAGATTTGTTTGACTCGCATTTTCTGAGATAAGGAAACAAGTCAAAGACAAAGGGTCTATAGGCAGTGTGCCTGTTGTATTGGACCGGGATGATTGCTGCACGCAACACACAACTTTCTACGTAGAAACTGAAGCTCAAGCAATATACTATAGACTATATATATCTATATATAAAGTATAGAAATCTATAGATCAATCTGGAAATCGCCTTAAATTCTCGAGGATGTGCCGGTCTTTTATAGGATATGCTTTGAAAGTGGGAAGGGAACCGATCGGAACCGTACTTACAACTGCCGCTGCGGCACCTTCGCCTTTTTTGCCTCCGCGCTGTTGTGCAGGCCGCCGAGATGTTTTAGTCAAGCTGTCATGTTTTGGCGAAGGATGGGGGTGACCAAGCTTGTCAGCTGTGACGGAGACGGGGAGGCCTCAGTCGCAGTGCTATATTTGAGTCTCAACATTAGATGGACAGCTGGCGAAAGGGCGAAGCGAGACTTCTTTTCCCAGACTTCATGATATGCGAGGGTTGATGTAGTTACATTCCGACTCAATTTATCCTTGTTTGGTTTGTGCAAGTTTCAGGGCCGGAGAAAAAGCGTTGGTTGGAGCATGGCTTTCTTCTTGGAACTCATCACATCTTTGGCTTTCTTTGGCAGTTCCGCGATGAGACGTTGATACTGCTGATCGCCAGCGTGTCCCTTTCAACTGTTGATATTCTATGATATTCTTGCATTTTTCGTTCTTGCTGTTGTTCTCCTGCTTCCGTTGTCGTTGTCGTTGTCGTTGTCGTTGTCGTTGTCGTCGTCGTCGTCGTCGTCGTCGTCGTCGTCGTCGTCCTCGTTCTCGTCGTCGCCTTCGTCGTCGCCTTCGTCGTCGCCTTCGTCGTCGCCTTCGTCGTAGTCATTGCTGCTGTTTTTGTTCTTCCTTAGTTGGTGGTGGCCGTTGTTGCTGTTACTGCTGCTGTTGTTGCTGCTGTTGTCGTTCTCGCTGTTGTCGTTCTCGCTGTTGTCGTTCTTGCTGTTTTTGTCTTGCTGCTGTTGTTGTCGTTGTGGCCGCTGCCGGTGCAGTTGCTGGGTGCGTTGTTGCAGCGGCGCATTGGCGGTGACAGCAGTAGGAGATAGTAGGAGTAGGACTAGGAGTACCTTGACGTGGGCGACTTGATGACACACACTTAACATGACACACATTTAACATGACGCACACTTAACATATCTTAGCATCTCAAACTACATCACCGAACAAGACCGCAGTCACTGACCAATGCAGCATGCTGAAACGGTGGACTCCACAGGAAAAAGGGTGTGGCTGTCTGGCGTGCTTGGACCAACTTTCCCCCCTTGTTTTGTGGCTCAGAAAGCAGAACAATCTCATGGTCGATCAAAGAAGCTTGCAGATGAACATGTAAAAATGAGCAGCTAGAATCATTTTGGTCATAGATGTCATAGTGTATCTAGATCCATTGAGGGTGTCCCATACTGGTTGCCTTGCAAAAGGCTCTCGTTTCCTGCATGCCAATCGAAGCGGGTCGTGGCTCGATCAATGACGCTCTTTCGGCTGGAAGCTGCCCTAAAATGAGTTGCCACACATGAACATCCCGAACCTACAGGGATGGATTCTGATCCAGAGCCATATCACATCTCATGGGTCTATCTAAAAATGGCGTACCCCCCAAAACTGGTGGTTTCATGTGGTACTAGCGACTATTAGCAACCCACCAACGAAACCATGCAACGACAGATGTAACGACAGATGCAACGACCGACCCGAGCTGCTCAGCGTCGCGTCGCGGGCAACATGCTGCTGAGCAGCTGTTGAAAGCGAAGCCCAGGTACCGCTGCTCCCATTGAAGCGGTTCCTGCTGTTAGCTGAAATATTTTTATAATTTTTTATATATATTTAAAATATTATGATGATTATCCCATAGACATATTTTTTTGCTAATAATTCTAATAATCATCATAAGACTATAAAAATATATAAAGATATGTTTTTCTAATAGCTGAAATTATCGTTGAAATTATCAGAATATTATATTATGAAATATTTGTCATGTTGAAGCTATCATCTTGATCCAATCTATCTAGATTTGGTCCCAGTAGATCATGTTGAAGCTATCATGACTGATCAAAAATCAATAGTTTCAAGAATTGTTATGAGTCTTTGGAATTATTGATCCCTTGATCCCACCAGTTGACCCAAGTTGTCTCTCTGAAAAAGGCCGGTTTTTCGCATGGATGAAGAGGAAGCGGCAGACCTGGAGGACTGTTATCCCGACCTCAAGCCGCGGACTCTCTTGGACTCTCTCTTGCCTTCTAAGGTCGAAGACATACGAAGACATGAACAAAATCGGCTGGTTCCTTTCTGGTTTTCCTTTCTGGTTCCTTTTAGAGCCGTACTTGTAGCTGCTTACCTGAACACGTAAACTTCCATGGATCAAGTTGCACGGCGATGTAGCAGATGAACTTTTCAGCCATGTGGAGCGGTCCACGGTCTTGTTGGCGTCCTTTGGTGTCACAGGTTGACCACAAGTTGTGGAGTCCTTGTGGAGTCGTTGTGGGTGACGAGTTTTCTAAGTCACCCTCTAAGTCACCCATGTCTATCCATGTCTACAGTCCAAGACCTGAATTCTCTCGACAGGAACCTGCGGCTGCTGATGAGGCGGAACCTGCTGCTGATGAGGCGGAACTTGGCGGCCAGCTTTGCTGACCATTGGATCGAATTCATCCAAGATATCCAAGGCTCCAGAAGCCTTTGGTTTAAGTTTGTTGCAGTCATTTGAAGTCTTCAATTCAATTTCTAACCGCTTGATCATGAGGATTTCGGAAAGATGATCTGCTTTCGGCTTGCTAACCACTTTCAAGTCGCATCAATATCCATCGTAAACAAAGATCAATGGCCTAGCTGCTGGGCCTAGCAAGTTCATAAATGCCAGACTAAACGGGGTGGGTTTCCTCTGACTAGCTGACAATGAAGCACGTGTTAGGGGTGCATCCTTCAACCATCTTCAAATACAGAATGCTCCATTGCGAAATCTCCGAGCTGGATTAGGCATTATTAGTTCCGGGAAGTTACGAAGCTGCGACAAAAGCATGCTATTGCATTGTTGTTCTTTGGCGGATTTACGCAAAGGATTTGCCCAGGAAAAATGAGCCAAAAGCAACTTGCAAAGGTTGGAGCATGTTGGTATCCTGAAAGGGGACTTGTTGATGCTTGTCGATGCTTGTCGATGCTTCTTAGCTTGACCTCCAGGTTGCCAAAGAGGACCTCAGAGTCTTGGCTGCATTGGAAATGCATGGCTGGATATGGCTGGGAGGTTCTCACAATTCAATGTCAGCATTCAGACCTTCCAAGCAGCTTCGTAGCGCTGACGATCCGCATCCCTGGCTCAGGCATTACTAGATATCAGGCTTTGGGGCTGCTGTGGTGGGCCCTGTTTCACTGCTGTTCATCTGGCGACCGCTGTGGTGTCCGCAAATATCTGATTCACCCGGAACTCCAGACTCTGGAACCAAGCGCCAGGGCGCTAGGAAATGTTACAGCATCTTAGAGCCATTTTCATTTGAGTGGTGAGATATTGTACTGAGATGTGCTCATGACATTTCCTCACGATCAAAGTGGAATGAATCTGAATGATATGGATAGTGATGGCATGTATCATTAAAATGAATGATAGTAATAGTAATCTGAATGATATGGATACATATGGATAGTAATTTAATAAATAATGATATGGCAAGGGGCCGGTATGGTCTAGTGGCTATAGCGATGTCCCTGGATCGCTGGCTCTGGGGACCAAACGCCAGCTACTCCACCCCTGCAGTTAAGGATGAGCGACCCGGCTGCCCGACAAACCAAGAGAGAGAGAGAGAGATGGATAGTACTGGCATTTTGTGGCCTTGTTTGTGGATAATATGTGGACTCCCCATATTCTCCCATGCGGAAAAACCGCTGCTGAAATCTTTTTTACATGACCTGCACCCTTTCAGAAATGACAGGATGTGCAAGAGATCTTAGAAGAGGTGCGATTTCCAAAAGATGCGATGGAGGAGGTCCAACAGGCACATGGAGAAAGAACGCAATGGGGAAAAATGGTGGTTTCTCAAGTCATAGGGGCAACCCCAACCCATCCCAACCCCAACTCATTCAATATTCGTCAGCTATGGCAATAAACCAACCAGTTTATGGGATTCGCCATTTTGATCAACACCAAGATGAGTGTCATGAGGGCTGTTCTTGATGTGTTCTGGTCAATCTATGAGGTTTTTCCGTGCTTTTAATGGAGCTTCTTTGGGAGTCGAACTTGTTGAAATAAGCACATTGGGAAATATGATAGCCACGCCGTCCAATCAATATGTATCCCATCAGTTTTTCATGGTCTTTCCTTCTCTGCCACTTCTTCGTGGTCAAACTTGTTCGTCTTTTTCGTTCCCACCCCTCTGGGAAGTATGCCGGAAGGTGGCCTGACTTGTGTGCCACCCAGTGGGTTGGTTCGCTTCATTTCACTTCTGTGTGAATCAACCCTCCCAAAAACTTCCTTCAGCGGTCCACTCGAACGCGATTTTGATGTTGCATGGGAGGGATGCCGCCACGCCAAAGCGACACTGCATTGCTTCCCAAAGGGTTTACACACAATCACTCCGAACTGTTGGTG
The DNA here is from genome assembly GCA_009767595.1 of Symbiodinium kawagutii. Classification (NCBI taxonomy): domain Eukaryota; class Dinophyceae; order Suessiales; family Symbiodiniaceae; genus Symbiodinium; species Symbiodinium kawagutii. The sequence continues at coordinate 130,078 of VSDK01017045.1, read as the reverse complement.
GGATAGTTGGACCCCTCTACCCCTCGCGCTTTCTAGGGCCTGAATTGAGTTGCGACTAAAAAGATATGAGGCAAAACCCAAGCAAGGTGATTGAGCAATGCTTGAACCTTTTTCAAAAACCACAGTCTGAAACGACGAGAGGAAACAACAACAAGATGTGGTGTTTCGTATTTTTCTGGGGTGATGAAACTCCACAGGCTCTTTCAGAACCCCGACTTTCACGAGAAACCCTATGGTTTGAATTGCACATCGATGTCCTCGCTTTGCACATGGCAATCCATAAACCTGGAGGACGAGAGAGGCACCCCCAGCCATACCAGCCACTCATAGCCGAGCCAGTTGCTGGCAGCGTGCTAGGCATGGGCATCGTTTACCATGGCTACAACAAAGGAAGCTGCAGGCTTTGGCCTCAAAATTTTGAGCTGCTGTAAGTTGAAACAGAAAATAGAACAAAGAAGCATTGCTACAAAAATCTCCAAAGATCATCAAATGAATGAATATACTATACATATGAATACATATATATATATATATATATACTGGTATACAGTACATATTGATGGATAATATTAGATATCTCCAAATTAAATACATATGTTCGTATCTTACACATTTGATTTAAATCTCCAAATACTTTATTTCTTTTCATGATGTTACTCATTGACTGAAAGGTACGTGAGTGAGGATTTGTGTCATTTTTTTGATGGTTTATTGTTGAAAATTCCAATTGGATGCGTTTAGTGCGCTCGAAAAACGATGGGGGCGGTCAAAAGACAATTGCCCTACAAGCTGTATGAAACCGCGGACGCGGATAGGATCAGTTCTATCGAAATCGGGGATGGCCTGGCCACGTCAAGAAATGTCGATTAAAAGGGTTGCTCCATAGGATATGAGTACAGGTTGAACGGCGGCCTCTCGCCGCTTTGAGAATGCACTTCCAAATAAGAATGAGATTGAGTTATATTGGGTTCAGGTTTCAGATTCATCTTAGGCTTACTGAAATGGCCACACCTACAGACATAGAATCTGCATTATCAGCCTATGAGAACTTGGATCCTGACGACTGTGCACAAGTTATTGCCAACGTGCAGATACCAGCCTTTGGAGAATCCAGCACAAGGCAGAAGACGCTCTCACTACAAGATATACTGTAGGCTGAGTAGCTTCAATGCCAATGGCCTATGATATAATATTCAAGACTGTAAGTACATTGATTAGTAGTCCATCTTTTGCAAAGCTTTTGAAACCACTCAGCTCTCTCCCGATCACGTCACTGCGCTTGTCATTGCTGCACCAATTCGACTGTTACATGATCCATCAGAAACGATGTGAATCTATCAGAATCCAGGACAATCTATCCGAATCCAGCATAATCCAGCACAATCCATCACAATCCATCATTTTACATCATTCGATCATAGGTTTAGCATTTCATGTCATGTTCTTTCATATTTCAAACTTGCAAACGGATGACCCATGCCACGGATTATCTGAGCCGTGCTCAGGTGAAGCGCTATATGCTGCGATCTTCAATGCTGCTCCCAGCTTGCAAAGTCTTTACAAGATCCCCAGGCAAGCGGTGAATTCTCCTGATGATTCTGGATGATCATTCCATGAATCATCTTTATGTGTAATTATACCGTATGCTGTATATACATAATTATACATATATATATGTATATAGAAATAGACATGAATGCAAGTATATATGTATTTATAGAGATATGTGCATATACACATACAAATGTACTTGTAGATGTACTGTATCTATGAATATATGCATTATGCATTTTGCAATGTAGGTATATGTTAAATGTATGTTATTGCATGTTATGTCATGCTACGTTGCATCAAGCCATTTGTGCAGATATGTAGGAATGTATGATAATGTATGTATGCATGGGATGGTATAGTATGGAATGGTACAGTATGGTATGTTATCGAATGGTACATCCATGTATGGTATGATGTGGTAAGGTACGGTGTGGTATGGTATGGTGTGGTGTAGTACATTAAGCTATGGTAGGGCACGGCAAGGTATGGTATGTACGATATGTGCGACGTGCCTGGTGCGTGGTATGTATGGCGTGTATGTATCTATGTATGTATGTAATTTGATGCAACGCAACGCGGGCAACGCAACTGCAACGTAATGTAGTGTAGTGTACGGTACTGCAATGTAATCTGATGTGATGTCATAGAACTATGTATGTCATGTCATGTGACGGATTGGAATGTACAGTGATATAATGCAGTGTAATGGAATAATATTATGGAACATGGAATTCTGTATGTATTCATATAAGCATGTATGCATGTATAGTAGGTATCTAAGCATGGATCTATTTGCCTATGCTTCTATTAGTTGATCCATTTTGCCGTGTGCAGTCCTGTATGTATATATCAGCGTATGTAGTGTAAGTGTATTTTAGTTTTGAGGCACGCGGCCTATATGAGTCTATGAAAAGTAATGTCATGTCAAGCCAGGAGCATGCAGTGTTACGGAGTGCAATGGGCATGGCCATTTTCTGATCTGTTTAAGGCATCACTGTCTGGAAATCAGCTCTCAGGCATCGATTGCATTTTGCAATGGATTTCCTGTTCTTGGCCCTTCTCGAGTTTGGTGGGCAAGAAAACGTGATGTGGGTGGGTAATCGCGGGCATGCATCTGAATGGGTGAATTGGACCCTGAATTTTGGCTTCCGCAAGGTTGATAGAGACACACTTGTCATCGGGTGCACAAGCTCGTTTATGGCTGGTGCCCGACAGGCCGACGATGGCCATGAGATTCATGAACAGCATGGAACTCAGATGAACTCAAACTATTCAGATTACTTCTGAACTCAGTATTCTGAATAGCTCATGACATTCCATGCACAAGCTCTGATAGGATCAGCATGGATCAGCACCGTTGGACCACCTTGTCAAGTTTTAGAGATGCGAGTCACAAAGATCAGCATGCTGTTGGCCAATACTAGTCGACACAGCCGTGCAAGATACTCGCACTTGTGGACCTGAGGTCAGCCTGAGGTCTCTAGAATATCAATAACCGAAGATGCTGCAATCAAGTCCACTGCAGGCATCACTGCTGCTGTGAATGTTGCCCATAGACCTTCCGCGCTGAAAACGCAGGCACGAAAGCGGCTTTCCAAGCTTGTTGAGTCAATTTTCATTTCTGTTTATTTCAAGTTGATCTATTTTTTCGATTCCAGACTCGAGCTTCAATCTGTTCCGCAGAACACCCAAGTTGAAACTTCTTGGATTATTTTGAGAATCAAGTTGTCATTCTTTTGATTATTAATTTTCTTGGAAGCCCAGTGCTTAGATTCAAGTAATTTTGACAAATTAGTAATTTTGATTATTTTGATGATTATTATTCTTGGATTAATTTGTTCCAAATTTCTTCAACCTTCGTTCCTTGGATCGCAGAGCCAGGCAGAAGCACTGGGCTTCCAGCACTTCGACATAGATTCCGCCTCAGCGCAGACGATGGGAGAGGGAAAACACATGGGAACCACATGGCGAGTTGGGTCAATAATAGTGGCATAACCAATAACAATAGGGGATAACCAACAACAATAGGGAAAATCCCATCTATTTCCATAGTGGCATAACCAATAAAAGTTGGGAATCACCAACGAATAGGGGATAACCAACAAAGCTATAGGGAAAAGCATGGTTAATGATAGGGGAACCAGGGGGACTAAGGGTTTTGACCCATAGCCACAGGGGAAACAGATGGGAAAGAGATGGGGAGCAGATGGGCAACAGATGGAAACAGCTTTGTCACTGTGAATGTTTCTGAGGTTTTCATTCTGATCTGTGTGAAACAATGTTTCACAGCCTTGATCTGCTGGGAATTTCAAAGACTTACAGGGTCTCATGTTTTTTGTTTGTTTGAGATAATGGGTAAATTTCGAAGAGCGAAGTGTGTGATCAAACCAACTACTAAGTACCTCGAAACTCTGCGAAGAAGTTCATCTTGCCATGAGGAAGTGACAGCACCTCGTGGAGATATATTCCGAGAAGCTATTCTGGAAGCTCTTGACATGGACTGAAAACCATTTTTTGGATTGGGGATTCACTGAATGCACGTTCACCTTGCAATGCATGGTACATGGTTCTTTCATGTTCTTTCTTTCTCAAGGACATGATATATAGGTTTGTGGTTCTGTTTTTGTGTCCTCCATCACATTTGGAGTTTCTTCATAATTGCTGACAGCATCAAGAACACCCACTTTCTAAGTTGAGGAAACCGCTGTTGCAACTCGCAATGTCGTGGCTATTGGTTCTGGCTGCAGCTGCTTATACAATGATTGGCTGATTGATCCTTTGCACATCTTGGCATTCCAATGGCATTCTGGCATTCCTGTCATCATCCTGTCATCATCCTGTCATCATCCTGTCATCATCCTGTCATCATCCTGTCAATTGTAAATTTTTCAAGTGACGCAAATCCTGGAGGAGCTGGGTGGGCGCTTCTCCACAAGGGCAAGGATGGGCCTTGGAGTCTGCGTCCCAGAGCAAGCTGATAACCCCAGGCCGACCAGACAGCAGAGAGTGGGAAGATATGGCAAGCAATGCTTTGAGCTGTTTGAGATTCAGTTTCAAGCACTTGATTGGGGTACCATGGACTAGTACGGTAGTCCTCAGGGATCCTATTGTGATCTAAAGATCTGACAGGCCATGCTGTCCAGACATCATCGAATCGAATGTCTTTGAGATATGATATGGGTGTTTCTCAAAAAAGACAGTAGGTAGGGGTACCCGAAATCATGCTCTATATATAGTGGTAAACCAACCATTTTGGGGTAAGTCCATTTCGCCAATGGCAGGAGGATGAGCGAGACACTTGTGTACAGTACTCGTACATGCGCGAGAGCCGCGTGGATGTCACAACTATTCGATGTTCGTGGAATGCGTGGCTTGCTGAGGCTGTTGTGAACTACTTGGTTGGCGCCAACATTTTCGTACGCAGGGGTCACCAAGACAACACGCATTGGGCAAGTTGAGCATAGCACAACCCGGCTAAGACTGATCATCTGAGGCATTCTAAGACGATTGTGCCATCCGCCATGGTAGTTTCCAGATGCATCCAGATGATACCAGCACCACGTGAGTGGTGAAAGAGGCTTTGGTCCCTGCAGTTGTTCGTCAGCTAGTTTGACCACTTGTCACTTGTCGCGTATAGGTTAAGAAGTCGTAACAGTATGTTGCAGGCCTGTAGTGTCAATTGGGATCGATTTCATTCTCCTTGCGTATCGTTTGGTCCACTCAATTTGCCAAATTGAAGGTGAGCAATGGCGTCAGAAAAGGTTGCTCGATATCTTCTGTGGGTAGAGGTAGAGTTACCCTGATCTTATTGTTTGTGGCAAATCCTCTGAAACATGAAATATGTGGCCAAATGCCAATCAAAGAAGTCTGTTGTCTACCGACGCTAGAAAGAAGCTGATAATGGAGATCACAGGGTGAAGGTCAGCGAGCGTCCGAACAGAATGAAGAGCGATCTGGAACGTCTATTCTGACTGCTATATTATGCAATGGAGTGAACATTATGGGGACAAAAGTACGGATGTACAGATATAAGAGATATAGTGATATATAAAATCATATGTATACATGCAGATACATGCATTCATATACAATGCATATGTAAGTACGTATTAAAAAATATATATCCTATATTATTATACCATATTGTACAAACAGTGTACGCATTTTTGAATACAAGAACTTAAAGGCTTTTATTCACTTCTCTCCACATTTCTGCTTGCCTTTGTCTGATTGCGAGACGCAATTTTTGCTTGTGATTTGGTGGGAAAGAACAGGCATTATGTTCAATGCGCAGTACCCTCCACTGCACGGAACATTCGAACAACCGGGCGAAGTTCAGTGCCGCAGGGGTTTTGAATCACTTGATCCGTCGATGTTCCGCTGGGGCCTGCGTTTTGAAGTCTCCGAGGCCGTGAATATGCGGGAAGGATACATCTCTTGCAGCAAAGCTGGAAGATGGCCAACCAACAGGCCGCACCCATCCACCATCATCCACCGGATTGTCCTGGCTTTAACTTTCTCACATCATCTCACATCAATATCAACCCATCAGGTATCTACATTGAAGAATTCTTAAACCGCATCATAGTCATTTCTCAGCCTGGGAAGCCTTGCAGAATCTTGACCACGAAGGGTTTGAGCAAGGGAACAGCGGTGGGAAGATACCAGGCTGTGGGCCAACGATTGTGGTCTTTGTGGTTCTACGTTGTTGCTGCTGTAGGTGTCACCGTGTCGCGTTTGATGTTGCAGAGGTCATTGTCGCTGATTGTTGGAGTCCTGCTGCTGTCGACCTGAATTGATATGCAGAAAAAATGCAGTGTTTTGAAAGCAGATTTTTCAGGGGTACTTCAGTGAGCTCAGTGAGACTTCCCATGAATCCGAATTTCTCCCGCTTAGTATGCTTAGTGTCTTGGCATGTTGAGGCCACCCCCCTTTTTTTTCACGGTTCGGTTCCGAAAACGGACGCGTGCTGGACATAGCTGGACGTCGACTTACGTGCCTTTGAAGGCACTAAGTGCTGTGGAAATGGCAGAGCAAGAGGCCAACGAGCTGAGGGATGGACAACAGGCAGTCCTTAGGGTGAACACATCATAACGCATCTATGAAATTTGTAAATCATTGTAAATAGAATCGATAATCTGTATATCAATAGAATTCAATAGAGATAGCTATACTAGAATATGATTTCTATCAAAAAAAGGATATCTCTGGATAGCTCTGGATAGCTTTAAATCATTTTCCATTTCATGATGCAGCATCAGATGACTGCCACAAATTGTTATGAGGAGACTTTTTGTGAGATTCTTCAGGGAAACCTCTTTTTGGTGATTTTGACATATTTTGACATATTTTGACAGACAAATCACGAATCCAGTAAATCTTCCAACGACTCATGTTGAGATCCTGGTGGGTTGGGTTGCATGTTTGTTGCAACAGGGAAAAGCCTGTTACAATATGCTACATTCATAAAGCTTCATGGTGGTACTGTTTGCTGTCGTAAGAGGTGCCGGAGTTCTTGGCTAATTTCTGATGCTCATGCTCTCCATCCTTGATGAATCCCTGGTCATCTTGAGCCAGGATGCGTTCTATGAAGATTCAGGTTTGGGCGCTGCGAGCTGTTTCCAGGAAATACTACTCCCCCATAGATGTTCCAACTGTACTGGTGATTGGGATTGATATGACTCATTGGGCGCGTCATGTCCACAAGTGGCATAGCTCCTAACATTGGTGTAGTACTCTAAAGATTCGTATGACATGATGAAGACTTGACCGCATCAATGGACCTGGGTGTTTGCCTCACAGTACGGTTGCAGCGGCACTCTTCCGAAAGTGAGCTTGGATCATCCGGGGTTGCTCTGGGTTGCTATGGGTTGCTGGGAGCCAAGTCCAGCAGTATGGCATGGCTGCAGGATGCTGCAGGGTTGGAGGAAACAGCCTGGACAACTCCGGAGGAGAAAAACAACGGAGTTGATGCTGAAGATATTTCAAGTTCATCCATGTTCAATCGTAGAACCCCTTAAAACCATTTGTATACATCTATTTACCTGTTGGGGATGGTCCAATTTGATACTCTATCTACCCTGGGTGACGGGCACAACAATCTCCTGAACTTCTACCGGCGCGACTGATCAGAAATGGTGGATTCCCATGGATGTGTCACTAACACAGGTTCTTCGAATGTTGATTTTTCTTTACGGCATTGCTACACGCTTCTCATTCCCTGCAGACAAAGTCGATGAAGACCGCTTGGAGCTGAGGGAGTCAGGGAGCAAGTTAACTGCATCAGCATACATGATGATAGAACAATACACATAGTCACACGCACACATGACATCATATTGAGCAACGGCTTATATTTAGGGATGAATAAAGTATTTAGGCCGAGGCGCAAATGCCCCATTCGCTTGCGGCACAAGTTACGAAAACCCCAAAAGCACGAGAGGTTACGGGACTTGTGTGGTAAAAAATGCTCTGGAGATATCTGGAGATCCTATGATATCCTGTGGTCTCAGGCATTTTGCTGCGGCTCTCAGTTTATTGTGCTGAGGTGGTGTGGTGAGCCCAAAGACCGCAGATGTGCAGGCATGGCTACCCCTAGATCAACCCAAGAGGGATTTTTTGCGCTTCAAAGTCAGTTCTTGCTTTGCGATGGCGATGACTTAGAGTTTTGGAGCACCCGGCATGTTTTTGCATGTTCTTGCGAATAACAGCAAACCAAAGAAAAGGCACCATAAACTGGTTCCTTCACATTGTTGTGACTGGTATCACATGCATGCCAGGCGAAATTTATGTGATGCTGTTCAACATATGAAGGCATTTTTTCTACGATATGTCATTCCGTTGTAAGTTGTAAAACCAAATTTGAGTGAAAAGCTTCCTGAAACTTATACCGAACTATGTGTGTTGGCATTTCAATGCATGTTAGTGCAAGTTGGTGGACCGGACCATCATCATGAAATGTCAAACGAACACAGAGCCTGAATAACAACAACATCAAGGCGCGCACAGCGGCTTCTACTCTTCAAAATCCTTACAGGGAAACCACAAATTTATCCTTACATATCCTTACCTTCAGAGGCTGCCAATAGCGTCCAGGCTACCAGATCTCTTTTGGCATCTCGCACACGTGATCTGTTGAATCAGGTTCCCACCAGTTTCACTGAAATGTTCCACTTCAACGCAGCAGTGATGGGTTTCAACAGCCCGGTCCTTATGGATTTGGCTTGTGTTGCCCAATGGAGTGACCTCAACACAGCATTAGTTCAACTTTCATTCCTGCATTTTCACAGATAATCCGGATGTCAATTTCTCCAGTCTTTTCCCAACTTCATATATATATATATATATACAAATATAATTCAAAGGTAGGCAGCTCTCTTTGTTTTCCATTTGTTGTAGCAGCGGCCTTCTTTGCTGGGTTAAATATGCCCCTGTTATTGTCGATTTGTTGCAAACTTGTGGGTCAAGTGAGTCAAGTGAGTCAAGTGGTTGAGACGGTTGAGACTTGCTCAGTCTCACCATGGTCCCATCACAATTTGAGGTAATTGGATGGACTCAGTTCTCTACTCGCTGAATGATTTGGTGACACATGCAGCTGCCTCCTATCGCCTGAATGAGGAGCAGACAATGAAGATCAATGGACTGGTGCTTCATATCTTTAAAATTCTTTTCATCTCGAAAGCAACATGGGACATCAACGGACATCATTTGCTTCTCCTCCTCTCTGTGAAAGCATCTGGTCCCCAGGAGTGCTCTGTGCTTTCTTTGGTCCTTGCTCAGCTGCTTGGCAAAAGGGCCTTCTCCAGGGCAGCGTGATTGTTGTTTTGACTCGTCCCTTGAACAAATGTCATTGAGATGTCGTTGATGTTGAAAACACTGTCGTTGTGTTCATCAACTCGTGGCACCTTGCTTTTCTGAACATCAGGGGTAGGTTGATGTGAAGCCCGTTGCATCCTCTTACTGGACTTGTTTGCTTTGCCTTGACTTCCGTGACTTCCGTGCTTCATCCTTGCCTGATCCTTGTTTCTGTTTCCATTCTGTTTGATAGTAGCGAGCTTGGCGGGCTGCAACTTGTCCCAGGCATGCCCAACCTGCTGTTCTAAGCGAGTTCGCACCTGAGATCCCTGAAACCAGACGCCATCGGACCTTTGGGCGAAGCATTGTGTCATGCCATGTCTGAAGGATTGGTTCGCGCATCAAGGTTTAAAGCAGTGATGCTGGCTTCCCTGCGCTCATTAGTGGCAAAGGACATTGGGGGGGGAGGTTGGTCTAAGCTTGTCAGAGCAAACACGAGATGTGGATGTGGTGTGACATCGCAAGCATTGGCATTTGTTATCATTCAAGGCTTCATTCAAATTTGTTTGTTATCTATTGGTTTCTGCAAAGTCTTGAATCATGAGTGATCCGATATGATCTGTGTCATTTGAGGAGTCACTCTGAAGACAGGGGGAGCAGGGGTTCTGTATCTTCAGAAACTGAACATTGTAATTATTGTAATCCTTCTCTTGACTGGGGATCTGTGAAGGAATGGAGCACTGAACACGAGATTGCATGGAACTGGTTCTGGGAGAGTCTCGGCCAAATGTGCCCACAATGATCCACAATGTATGTTGTCATGCAATGCTTTTGAATCTTTTGATCCTTTGCTTCTTGCTCTTGGCGACCTTGGATATTGCCAGATGCCAAGTTGATCCACAAGGCACATGGATGTTTGGGCCCAGTTGGACAGCCTGGACAAGCCGTGAAAGCTGAGAATCAGTTTCGACAGCTGAGCCTAGGAATATTGCTCGTCTAATGAAAGCCGAGAATTCGAAGCCGCTGGCTACTTGCCCGCTGATTCTCTGTGAAGCACATGAAAGAGTCAAAGCATAAGGAGCCCATACAAATTACAAAGCAGTTCCATGCCACAAGTAGTATTAGTGAGTCTATTAGTTGAGCTTTTGCCAAATTCATGTTCGGGTAGCGATCGATGTTCTAACATGATCCGTTTGGGACAAGGCTAAACTCAATGCGCTGGAGAACTTCTTGCTCAAGCTGGCCCCAACTGCGCCTCAACAAAATGGATGGCAGAGAGCATCGACAGAGAAAGGCTGTGTTGTGAGATGTTGTGAGATGTTTTGAGTTCTGAGAAGTGGCAGAAAACTTAGCAGGGTTGATCCGAGGGGCTGGCAGGTGAACCACATGTGACACGTAAGATGTTGTACAGATCAAGTGGGCGTGAGCAATGGCCATGCCAACCAACCTTGCAATGGCACCCCTCTTCGCATCCAAACTACTCGTACAATGGAGAGTGAGCTCCAATGATCTCTAATGATGCTCCTTTTGTTTTTTCCTTAAATTCCTTATTCCTTGTTGTTCCTTTGAGTCTTCGTATGCCGCAGAACTGAGGAGCTCAGCGCTCTGTATCGCAGTGTTTACAAGAAGTACCTTGGACTCAGAAAATCTCAGGAACCAAAATGAACGAAACACATCCAGACACTGGAAGACATTGGGAAGGACAGTGAAGGACAGTGAAAGACAGCATGGATTGGCGTTGTGAGCTCAGGTTCTTCGAGCTTGCACCTACTGGCCAGGACTATTTTAAGCAATCCAATGCAAGGCTGGACTACATTGTGGATCAGCTCCTTGACATTCGTAGACCCCATCCCCGACCCCAAGATGCCCTTGGCGAGCTTAATTGTCTAAAGCTAGGGTTGCTGTAGAGCTTCAATCAAGGTACGGCCCAATGCCTTGTTCTGCAATAGAGAAAAACTTGGGCCACTTTTTAATCTCATCTATCTCAGACAGTGATGCCATGGAGACTGAGGATTCTAACGATGACAATGGACATATACAGGGAGCCTCGTGACTTGGGACATCGTGTCACGTTCCCACTGTTTCAGTGAAGTGTCAGAAAGGTAGGCTATATGGATCTATGTGGCTATGGCTATGGTAGGCTCTTTGATTTCCTTTGATGTGTGCAGTCCATGTCACTAGTCACTCAGTGGTCATAGAGACTGCCCAGGTGAGATGGTGAGAAAAATTTCAGCGATAGGACTTCGCCCGCTACTCAAGTGGGGCCGGTGACACGGGACTAGGTTCTTCACCTTCGCCAGAAAGGTACATCGATATCGCCATCATTGTTTCGCAATTGATAGTGGGGAGAATTCTTGCCACCATATTATCATGCCATATCATGTTTTGAAAATGGTGTTGCAATGCCATTTTCATCAATTTTCTGCGAATTTACTCCGTAGGAATCTACAGGTAGAGATTTGAAGAATGTAACATCCCCCACTCTTCCAGTTCTGATATGACATTACCCCAAGATGCCAAAGGAATGACATTAATGCAGCAAGGCTAGAACAGAACCTATCAAAACAAGACGAGCATCAGAAATCTGTTGCTTGCAGGGCATGTCGGCTATGCGATTCCAACGGAGCTTTTTCCTCCTTTTGTGTCTGCCGCCATTGAAGTGGTTCGGTCAACGACAACCGTTGCTTGGTTTGCACAGCCCTTTTCAACATTTGTCGGCCATCATGGTTCGGTCGTCATCATCGACATTGGCAGAGTCGTGGTAGTCGTTCTAATAGAAGATCCATATTGATAGGGGCCCTGTATTGGACAGTGCATCACAAGCTATTTGTGGTAAAACGATGCTTGGCTTCTGAATATCAATCTTCCACTAGTCATAATTGTACGTAGTAGTAGTAGTAGTAGTAGTAGTAGTAGTAGTAGTAGTAGTAGTAGTAGTAGTAGTAGTAGTAGTAGTAGTAGTA
>VSDK01017045.1:90507-111360 GCA_009767595.1 Symbiodinium kawagutii | reverse complement strand
GTACGAATGTATGTATGTACGAATGTATGTATGTACGAATGTATGTATGTACGAATGTATGTAGGTTTGTATGTATGTATGTATGTATGTATGTATGTATGTATGTATGTATGTATGTATGTATGTATGTATGTATGAATGTAACATACGCGTGTATGCAGACCGTATATCAATATATGACCGATGACCCTTGCCATGTCGATTCTACATTGACACCGGGTTGTCCAGGCGCTTGAATGGATGGCTGCAGCGCACGATCCAAAGTTGATCGCACATCCCATCGTTGTGTTTTGGCCAGAGTTTGTTTGAGTGAACGTCAGCATGCATTGGTACATACATATGCACATACCTAGATATGTACATCTACGTTTTGAAAAATACACACATATATTTATATGTATACATATACACAGATATTTACATATACATATATATCTTTGGGCATAAACATTTGTATACATATACGCTTTGTACATTTGCATACTATACTGTATACTATATGTAAATCTATCTATCTATATATATATATATATATCATTACTACATCTGACATACGCACTTTTGCATGTAGTGGTCTAATTCCAAGTGCCCAGCAATGAGTTGTGTGTCGTTCTTTGCAATTTGACCCCGCATTGTGTGCAGTTTGAAGCTTGCGGCGATGCGTTGATGTAGATCCTTTTTGCATTCATAGGCGAGAAGATGCGAGAAGTAATAAGTCACAGGCATCTGGGACTCTTTTCTCTGAGCAGTAGAAGACTAGAAGACTAGTTGGCAAAGCTGCGAGGGCAGTTGTCTATAGATGGAGGAGATTTGGTCTCACTTTTATGAATCCATCATATATTCATATGTAATATGTCTGTATACCAGTAGATCCATATGATTTCATATAATTTCATATATATTCCAAGCAATGAGATTTGGAGACAACTAGAGACAGCTGAAAGGTACTCCCAGGTGTATCCTATGGGAAAGGTATCCATCCGGGCGAAGTGTCCGGGCTTCCTGGTACAGCGGCAGTACAGCCTCGCCCAGGAAGTTTTCTCAGACCTTTTGTGGGTCCGCCTCGTGAGCTTTCGCTTCTTCTTAGGGACTGGGACGCCCTGTGATCTGTTCATATCGACATGTGATCTATCGGATATGTGATCAACTTACCGCCGTGTGCATTGTGCAAGCATGTCGATAGCGATTGCAACCAAGTTCACGGAGGCAGCTTGTCACGACATCAAGCGTAAGAAAGGGTTGCTTGTCCATGGGCAAAGGCGATAGTGCCAGAACTGATCTACCACAGAAGCCGCAGGAAGCTCTACATTTTTTTCTGCTTGGTCATCTTCATAATTGGAGCCTTGGCATTGAGACAAGTTTATCTGTGATTCGAGGCCAAGTACGCTATCAACTATCATTTCACAAAGTTGCATTGAACCCCCATCATGTTTGCTCTGTCAGATTTGTTTTTAAATGTTTTTGAATGGTTTCGGGGTATTCAAGATTAGCGATTCCCATGTCAGTGGCCAGTGCTGAATTGTCCTCAGATATTTCTATGTTAGTGTGTAACCTGGCAATTTTGCAGTTGTTTTTTTTTTTTTTAACCTCGTGGCTTACACGTTAGTGATCAATGGCCCGGTTCTCATTTCTACGTTTTTTTGCCGGAGAGTATACTTTTTTTGAAAGGGAAGGTAGCCTTGGTTTACCTGGGTTCTCCGCAGCTTAAGGGCTTTCCTGGGGGGAGAAGCTTCAGGATGCTTCATGGGTCTTTATCCAGGGCCGTGCAAATTGATCTTTTTTGATGGCTGAGGTCATGCCTTGTACACAGACTACCAGCAGCTCACAGATGCGGACCGTCTGTTGATTTGCGCTTGCCGCAGTTTCAACTACTTGGGCGGAATGTCGTTGTCTCAGAGTCAACTCACCGTGCCAGCGACTTGTTTTTTGTTGAATTTTCTTTGAACATAATACCTTTTGCGTTTTGTTTTTTGAGAGGTACAGACAGTATTGAGGGTCACTTTTCTGCCATCCTTTGCTTCCTGTCTTCCTATTTTGGATTCTCTGCAGAGGTTGCCACAGCTGATTGGCGTCTGGCTTAGCAGTGCAGTAGGGGGACGGCCGGGGGTGGTACACAAAGTTCTCAGATTTAAGATCTATATATTTTAATATTCAGTTTGTTAGTTTGCTATATTTCAAGCTGATGGCAAGGCCCCTCCTTTTGGAATATAAATATGGGCTCATACGCTCATGAAAATCGCAAGTGACACGTGGCAGGCCTGTGACCACAAAACTATATTGGTGGTCCTGACAACCTTTAGATCGCTTTGGCATTTTTGGAAGTAGTCCTAAACAGCCAAGCTGATCTTTGCGCGCTAAAGGACGTCTTTCTGACAGGTCAGAGTGTGTGTTATCCTAGACACGCAATGTGCCGGGATGCAGAAGCTCAGGCTTCATCTTGCGTTTTATGGCTGATATCCGTGCTGGACAAATCGTGAGGTGCCATTCCGTCCGGACCTTTTTGGGAGAAGCATGGAGAAGCCATGATGATAACATATGCTGCAATATCATATATCATGTTACTTATGATTGCAATATTCTGTACGCTTCTGACATTCGGTCTCAAGGAAAGTCACTGCATCCGTCCAGCTGCCCAAAAATGTGGCGGGATGTTTCCTCATAAGATCTCATAAACTTGGGAAATCCTGCGTTTACTTTTGATGCACAGCAACGCCTGGGCCTGCGCTGTGATTTCTGCATGCCACCACATATGACAAGCATAATGTACTACTCAGTACTTCCTGAGGGGTTAATTCCAATCTCAACGTTGGAGTCGCCCCTAAGAAGTGATGGATGTGTTTTGTTAGGGGATAGCAGGTAGGAAAGCCGTATCAACCTGCGGTTACTTCCGGAGAGCAGGCTTGCAATATCTTGTGGTATACCGTATACCTTTGTAATTTATATATGTATACATATTACCGTAGATTTGGGTAGTTGAAAGGTTTTACTGATGTCTATTTACATGTAAATGTATATATCAATTATACATCATATTTGTTCATTTGCATTTGCTTTCGTTTTTGTGTCGACGTTTTATGAGTGTAGCTAGTCGTCCCCCAAGCAAGCCATGTTTGTATGGCCACTCCCATCACATTCTCTCCTTTTTGGACCTCGTTCGGCGTTTCGGAACTTGTTCAGGCTCAGTTTTGCTGGGGTTGCAACTGCCTGCTTGGTGTCGCATGCGAATCAATTGTGTTTGCATTAAAGATGATGCCTCCAAACTGGTAGAATAGACCTGTGAAATAAATATTATAGCCACTTGTACGTTGCTACAAATATTATAGCCAATTGTAGGTTGCTACAAAATCCATTGATGTTTCTAACGCAAGGTCTGGACAAGTGACAAGCGATGCTTGTGGAGCTCGGGCCAGCTTGCAATTTCATGCTGTTCGAACTTCTTGAACGTAGCAAAATTTACATAACTATCAACAAATAAACGAAGCGATAATTATCAATTGCTTTGTTACCTATTCTTATATTCTGCTTTTCAAAGTGAACCAACAGCTTGAAAAGAGATCAGACGAGCTGCTCGTGTGAAACGACAAGGAAAGCCCATGGAATGCCATAGGCATATTGGACATCCAGCAGACGTGTGCACAAGAAACCTCTCCTCACCCGGCGCAAGCTGGATCAACCGGCACATGAGCTGACAGGACGTGTGGAATAGCTCTACCGCGGACTCTTTGCAGCCTCTTTGCAGAATATTCTTTCTATAATGTTTCGAAAGTGCATCTAAAATAGATTTGCTGTACAAAGGCGCTTTTATGGCAGCTCTTTTTAGATGAGTTGCTTTTCCATTGTGCGAATGACTAATCCAAGGTTTCACATTGAGCTCATGATCTATTTGCAATGTGGTCGGTGAAATCCTGCGTTGGACAATGGTCAAATAGTATCAGCTAGTAATATACGGTTAAGGGTTTCGAGCAACTATTTTGGATTCATCGTGTTTCATATATATTTTCTATGGTGCCTCGATACATCTTCTTTAGTCATTTTTGTGACCGTGCGCAGAAGAACATGATATCAATTTGACCCAATATGGTAAGAGTGCTATTTATGTGTCCTTTAGGTGTTCTTGCTTGTCCTATCAGAAATAAGTGATCCTGCCTGATACCTGGCACACATGCGATATATAGGGGATCATTTTCAGCCATGGGATTACAATGAAGGGCAATGAGAATGGGATGTCGATGTGGTATTATTGGTTGCTCGCAGCCTTGAGGTGTAAGAGATATATGCTCTTTGCTCCTTGCCCTATCCTTGTGCCTTGGAAGTGGAAACTGTGTTTGGGAGATCATTGGAAGCATAGGGCTATGGGTCAATATTAACCAACCAATAATGGGGGACCAACAATCATAGGGAAAACAATGGTGACTGAGAGGGAACCAGGGGTACAGGGTTTTGACCCACTGCTATAGAAGAAGTTAATGAAATTCATACGCATTTGGCTTCATAACGTGCTGCGATCACAGCAAATCTTACTTTTGACGGGATGGGAATGGCGATCATTGGACCACTGATCGCTGTTGCTGAGACGATATCTTTCTATCTATCTATCTATTTATCGATCAGGGTAGACTTCGTTAAATGCGGGATATCAGATACTGATTACGACCCATAATACAAATAGTTGTTGGTCTGAGGCTCTACTTTGCAAGCATCTTAGAGTTTCATTTCAGCAGCGACCAAGACCACCTGTTGTCACTGTTGGGATTCATTATCAATAGACCGTATCCGAATAGATATGATTAGATGATTAGATAGAGCTAAACGTTGGATTTATCAATTCAACCTATTTCTTTGGTCAACACTGGCAGTGTCTCAGGATCTGCATGTGCACGCTGGAGCCAATCCTGTGGTGCTTCGGCAACATGTATGGTGACTTCGAAGGGCCCCTTGGCATCCCTTGGCTCACCTGCCAGGCAGCCCAAGCTTTTGGGCTGAAAGGATTGAAAATTGAGATAAGATTGAAAGATATTTGAAGGATATTTGAAGGATATCTAAATATATTCAATTAAGGACATTTTGTTTCATCAATGATATTTGAATTAGAATTTAGGGCAATGTTAGCTTCGCAAAATCCTTCCATAAAGCATTCACCTACGAGATCCATGCACATTTGCGACGGTTCCTGGGGCTCTGGATGGAATTGGGGTGCAATGGAATGCGGCGATGCCATACGGCGTGGAATTTGGGCAGCCGAAATACACATATTTTCTTGAGAAAGTTCTCCGTGGTTTACTGGAAAAAATCCTTCCAGGAAGAATTCCGATCAAAGATAGTGAATGTGAACACCTTGTTCCGTAGGTGACAACTATTGCCCTTGCATCCCCACAAGACCGTTCCAGTTTTCACATGTTTTCACGTTCTTTCACGGTTTGACATGTTGCAAGCACTGGCCAATCGAGCCAATTCCATGGCAGGACAAGGGCCGTGCTCAATCAGGTTCTTTCCACCAGCTTGAAAGCATATTATGAGCCAGAGACAAAAACAATAGTCAATTGCGTTTGGCTTAGGCGTTACATGGAGACTCCAAAAACGAGAGGGGACAGCCTAAAAGCGATACCCCAAAGGAGTACTCCCAAACTTTGGAAGCGACAGGGGACGTTCTAAAAAATGCGTGAATACACCATAACACACCTTAATCAAATAATTTTGATGCTGCCTCATATGATTCATTCATCATCACCAAATATGATGTACACTATATACCAATGCTTAATTGTATCGTTTTTGTACATTTTAGTATAGATGTTTTGATGTTTTCTTGGATTTTTAAAGCTATTCTTAGATAGTCCATATTGCACAATTTTCTTTGATATTTGCGAGAGATATTATCAAATGGTTCCTTCCAACAGAGCATTCTGATTCCCGCTGTATACTTAGATGATTAATTCAATGATCATTTTAAAATCTGCATTTATGTTATGGATATCTGTAGATCATAGATCCATATAGATCCCTTTATTTATCTCCGATTCCTTCCTCAAGGGCCCTGTCTTGTCCAGGTCTGGGCTGTTCACAATTAGCTGTCCAGAGGCAGAGCCAAATCACGATGCATATGCCCTCATTGCAGGAGCAGCGCTGGCGCTGATGTTTCAGTGGGTGGGGGACCCCCATAGACACCCAACAGAAATGGATGAGTGAGTGAACATGACATAGATAAACAGACATGGACAGAGGAATTGCGGGTGCATCCGCGGTCGCTTGAACCCCCACGCATAGTTTCAACATGTTT
Organism: Symbiodinium kawagutii; assembly: GCA_009767595.1. Taxonomy (NCBI): domain Eukaryota; class Dinophyceae; order Suessiales; family Symbiodiniaceae; genus Symbiodinium; species Symbiodinium kawagutii. Next base: position 105,083 of record VSDK01017045.1, on the reverse strand, counting down.
CAACGTTGCAATGTTTTTCGTTCTCATGACAACATTGCAAAGTGAGGTCTGATGTGGACTTCCAAAGGCTAGTTCCATTTGCTTCCAGTAGAGGTGCTTCTATTCTTTCTGTGATTCAACTTTTCAAGTTTGGACTGGGAGGACTTGCTATGTTCTTCTACTGGACATTGCTGATTGACGTGTCGATTTTCTCAATGCGCATCTTCGCCTTCAAACTGGTTTGCTTCCAAGTCTTGGTGGAGTTTTGGCTTTACTTGCAACCTGGAAGCAAGCAGCAGAGATGAACTAATTCAGCAGCGAAAGATTGGCACAGTGTTGGTGGCCTTCAAAGTGTTGGAACAAGTGGGGCAGGTAGGAATATGCGTCAAAAGCTGCACGTTGCTACCACAATGATGGGTGCTATTGATGCAGACAGAAGTTTTAAGATTCCGAATGCATTCAGTAATTTTCAATTCAATACCACATTCATCTAGATTCATTCTGGTCACTTGAGCCCTTGATGAAAGTGCTGCCCATGTAGACCAATAGGATTCAATAGAACTATCCTACCACACCGCAGCGGATGGTCCAGTTCTGAACATTTGTGGAAACCAGTTGAAACCAGTTGGAAGTTGCAAAAGGAAGGCTTCTTTTGTGAAAGGCAACTGGTTCCTACACCTTTTGTGGTGTCAACAGTGTCAACGGCGCCAAGTCTCGCGATGTCAAGGCTCGGACTATTCTTCTTGATCCTCGCCTTTGCGACATCGCTCAGTGCCCTGAAGCACGAGATCCCCGATGTCACAGGCGGAGAAATCCACGAGAGCACGAAGCGGATGCACGAAATCCACGAGAGCACAAGAGAAGCTGCGTGGACTGCTTCCTGCCTTTTCCTGCATGATAACACTTACCGTATCTTCTACTCTCCAAGATATTCCGACGAATGTTTTGGAGAAACATGTGGAAACCACCAAGCGCTTTCCAAAGGTTTCCATCACATTTTCTGATGGCGTGCGCTTGCCATGCACATGCCATCCAAAAGCACTGATCCTTCGGACAGACACTCTGCATTTGAATGCGATGCATTGGTAAACTGCTCTGTTTTGGAAAGGCATCGACGCGGCAGCCTTGACCTTGCTGAAAGTGTCCCTTTGCGATCTACATTGACGATATGGACCTTGATGATTATTTGTGTCACATTCGTGTCCTCTTTCTCTTGAATCTTGAGCTTGGCTCCTTGAGTCATGCAAGACTTTACTTGCTGTTTTTTACATCTACAATCTCTTGACAACTTAATTATTGAACAATCATTTTTTCGCCACTTTCCTCACAGGTCAATAAACCTCTACTCGGCGGAAAAATTCAGCGAACTGGAGGCCTTGACACTTTGGGCTTTGAAGCGTAGTGGACTTGCAAACGCTGGAATTGTGGATCAAAACTCTGCACAAAGATTTATATAGCCACTAAAAGACTGGTCTTGTGCACAAAGATTCACAAAGTCATGACATGTCACTACAAAGTGTTCTTCCTGTAGGGTGATGCAAGCATGTTTACAACAAAGACACTTTTTGCAGAAGCAGACTAGATTTAGACAGGTGCTGCATTCTTCGCGAGTGAATGTAGCTTGCTCATGTTTGCTGTTCTGACATATTCAGAAAACATACCACATGTTGGGGCCCCTAGACTTTGCACCCCGGGGTTCTTTGGAACGTTTGCTTGTTCTTATTGCATGTCCTTGTATCAATGGGTGGAGTCGTACAGCTCCATCAGCTGTAGGCGTCACTTTGGGTCTTCATGATCGTGTGCATTTTTCTTATTTTGGCTTCAGTGTTTCTTCTGCAGCTTGGCACTACTTGGCACAGGTTCTGCATCAGTATGCTGTTTTTGTGAGCAAAGCTATACTCAAAGCATCTCAAAGCCTTATCCTAAAATCAATCCACGACGTCCTTGTGTCAAGAGCCAGTGTGTATCACATGATCGTTGGCAGTTTTGTTGTTCCAGCTGATCAAAGGAATCTCCTCGTCGCACAATTGAGCGAAGCCTTTGCTGGAAAAGCCGCGGACATGTACGGATACGCGCGTTTCTTGGCTGAATACGTCAACCAACTAATCCACCAACCGGTCAATTCTATGTCTAAGCCAACATGTCACTGTTAGGCATGCGCACTTGAAAGGTTGAACATTCCTTTGCCCCCCCCCACACACACAGAATCACTTTGACACAAGCATGTACGTCAGATCATTCTAGCTGCTTTTCACTTATCAAACCTGCAAAAGCTTAGTTTCAACTGAGAGCGTATAATTTTGCAGATTTTTTTCTGCATCGCATTGCTGTGCATGTCGAACTGAAGACAAGATTTCCTCCGATAACTGACAGAGCATTGAAAGGGGTCAGATCTTCGGACGTCTTCTGACATGACATCTTCTGACCTTCAATGACTTTCAACATCTGTTAAACAGATCTGTTAAGTATTTTCAATCTATTGAATATATTGAAGGTATTTTCAGCATCTTCAGCTTTCTATTCTGCTTCGCCTCACTCAGGGCTCAACCGTGCAGCTGTTACAGTGCCTGCTCCTCAAAGGGCTTCGGTGGACCTCTCCTCTTGGGGCGTGCTTGCTCCGGTGTTCCGTCGCAACAGTGCTTTTAGGGCCAAACGGGCCTGGGCTGGGCTCAGAATGTTTGGGATGGTGAGAAGCATGGGAATGTCCATGTGTCCATCATGGGTCATTTAGTTGCAGTATAAGGATGCATGTGGTATGCTGACTAAAAATAAGTGAAGAAACATGCAGGTTCTTATGAGATTTTCGTTTTCGGCGAAGACCCATGCGATTATCATTGCGCCAAGCTCTCTGAGGTCAACCATTAAGCAGATCAGTCCAAAGCGAAGGGACCTCAGTGGGTTCGGGCTCTGTATCGTAATTGTATGATACCTATATATTGCAACATGTCATGTCGCGAATTGATTAGTGTAATGTAAGGAATACAATGTAATAAATGAGATGGAACGCAATACAATATGCATATGACATGATAAGATAGGATAGGATAGGATATGTATATCAGTTCAACGGTTGCTTTGCCCTTTTTTCGATACACCCAAGCCACGACAAACATAAAATCTCAAAAGTATGGCAACAGATTCAAAACAGAAACTTGGCATCTTCACATGCAGCACGTTGATTCCACACTAAACGCGGCTCTAAGGTTGGAGTCGTTTCCTGAGTGCTTTGGGTTTCGAGCAACCTTTGGAGTTCAATGAGGGTGACATTGGTTTGGCAGGCGCACCCCCCTACGAAATGCTGTTGCACGGAAGAGTTTCAGAGAGCAGCTGATAGCAGATCTGATAGCAGCTGCTTTGGATCAATGTGGATCGAGATCTCTCCTCTCAAATTCAAAAATTGACTGCCTAGATAAGCTGGTTATGCTTGATGTCATTTTTGATCTATTCTTGCTTCTAGCTAAGCAAGGATTGCGGGTGTTGAATTTTGGCCGTTGCATCGTTTCTCAGCAGCAACAGGACTGACTAGGTATGGCTACGTAAGTAAGTAAATCACATTATATATACCATATCACTATATCACATTTGCAGAAAAACTTCCTTGGATATGCCGACTCTGCTTCGGAGGCGGCATAGCTACTATGGAGTCTGCAAGTGAAACTTGACTGAACTTGCTTGGTGCACAAACTTTGCCTTTACCATCCTTTCCCCCCTTCTCTCTCTACCTGCAGAACGTAGCAGACAAAGGCACGATGCTCATTGATGCGCCATGATGGAATCACCTGGCGGCACTTGAGTCACTTGAGAGTGCGAGTAGCCACAGTGATGGTCCCTGCTCTGAGGACAATCCTACATCTGCCTCGCACTCAGCAGAGTTTTGGCGATGGCGATTCAGTTGATTGCTGATTCATCAGTTCATTCATCAGTTCATTCATCAGTTCATTCCAGTTTCCAGGATTACTCACAGAGTAAAACACATTGGAGTTGTCATTGCTGTGCTTTGACTTAAAGAGTGCAATTTGGTGCTGTGTGTCAACTCTTTCCATATGAAGAACAACGAAAACGCATGAAAACATTCAACACTTCTGTGTGCAGTTCTGGATTCGATTCAGGTTGATCGAATCAAGAGATACGGTGGCACCACGTCCGCCGACACGCCTTGGCCAGAGGAGCCAGAAGCCCTCACAAACGAGGACAGTGACCGGACGTTGGCAGCTGTGATCACTCAGCTGGATTATTCATGTGAAAGTTGGAATAAATTTGGATCTGCTGTTTCCTGCCCTCTTTTGAAGTTTCCTTGCCTGAGCCTCTCAAAGTTTCAAAGTTGGGTATGGGACTGCGAGAAAACAAGGGACCAACAGGGTAACTATAGGGAACTGCACTTTGAGCCGTTTGATTCCCTTGAATTTGCTTCATGACATATTTTTTTTCACCTGCCATCGGGGCTTATGCAGATCTGAAACCAGATGGGTTTCAGATGGTTTCAGTGATTGTTTTTGCCCAAGAAACTGTTGCAAAAACCAAGGCCTTAGGCTTTGGTCCTTTGTGGCCGGATTTTTGTTGCATGGCTCAAATCTCAATTCGATCAGGACAAGTTTGCTCGCTTGGAAAAGCTGATACTTGGCCTGGAACTGGAATGAACTGGAGAACTGTGGGTTTGCATTTGAAATCTGTTGCATTCTGTAGGTATAGATATAGAATAATATAAATACAATACATGTATTTTTGTCCGGCACTGTGTGCTTAGCATACGACATAAGGGTCGTAGATACTTGCTGACGAGTGCCACGGAAATTCTACAGTCGTCAACTGGGACTGGTTGCTTTTCTGTACTCCAAACCTCATTTGTAGCATCTTGTCCCAGGAAGGATGGGCGGGTGGCAACCAACTCCACGTAGACACACACACACACAAACACATCAAGTCAAGTGGGGCATGAACCGGAGCTATGATTATCAAAGTGTAGGTTCCTTTGGAGCATTGGCTTTCCAAATGAGGTTGTGTAAAAACCCGTCAACTCCACTTTTCCAAGCCGGCGTCCGTCCATTCACTGCAAAACGATAAGGAATAACAAAAAACGATAACAGGCTCATCATTTCTTGAATTATGCCAGCAGCTTTTCAGATGTATGGAGCATACGGTTCCAGACCGATAACAAAGCGCTAACAAAAACGATAAGGAAATCTTTTCCGAATTAGACTTTCCACACCAGTCCCTATTTGTATGAATGCTACTGGCTCTCTGCAGTCTCACCGCTATTATTGTTCAGCAGTGGGAAAGAAAAGATCGAAAGGAATGCCCGAACGTAAAGCACGTAGAGACAGAGTAAGCACAAATAAAGTCCTTTTTGGCAGGCCGCACTGCTTGTTGTGGTTCCCTCTAGGTTGGAACAAAAAAGAGGGTTAAACTGAACTTTTTCTTGGATTACCATAACTAGGTCAGGCTGAGGCTGGAGCCATCTTGGACCGTATTAGGTCTAAGATTGGCAGGTGCTGGAGCAAAAAGGAGGTATGTTGCGTTAATGTTGCCTCCAGGTTGGGCAAAAAAAGGGGGTGAAGGTTGAATTTAACCCCTTGTTTGCATCACCGTTACTGGGTCTTTGCCAGTCTGTTTGTCATGGCCTGTGTTTTTCTGCTCAGGTCCCCCTCCTGGCTGATGTCTGCGCTGATGCCAGAGTATACGCATGTCTGGCTACAAAATGGTAAACGATCCCTAGGCCTAGGTACCTGAGTATAGCCTTATATCTAGCTACACAATCTAAACGGTATGCGCACAACTAGCTACAAAATCTCTAGGCAGAGCCATGTAATGATGCCTAACTGCTATAGGCATATCTAGCTACATCTAGCTACAAAATGTCTAGGAACCATTTAATCATGCCTAGGTAAGGCATACCTAGATACAAAATGTCGAGGAAGAGCCATGATGTCTAGGTGTCTACCGGGCAGAGTGTCTCACGTTATTATCAACTTGAACATCGTCTACCAAGAGTGCCTCTAAGAGTGCCATCCAAGAGTGTCTTACACTGTGGCTCCAAGAATATCTTACCCCGCGTGCCTTACCAAGAATGTTACCTCAAGAGTGTCAGTCCAAGAAAGAGACTTTGTCTTACCAAGAGTGCCTTACTAAAAGTGTCACAGAACGAGTTCCTTACCAAAAGTGTCGTAGAAAGAATGGTGTTACCACTAGTGTCACAGAAAGAGGAGCTGGCTTTCGTTCTTTCCTTCTCGGGTTTAGGTGAATTGAGAGTAGTCTTCGGCAGGCAGAAGGTTTGCAGGTGGATGCACAGTCAGCCGCAGAACGAGGTAGCGGGGACTTCTGTTTTTCTTCATCATTGATGGTTCCCTACTATCTACTGTATGGTTTAAAAGAGTGCTGAAAAAACACGTCACAAGCCACGTCAAAACTACGTCTAAAGTCCACCAAAAGATGCCCAGGGCCAGCCACTGGCTACGGTTGTTATTTCTGTTTGGTTTCTTTCTCTTTGCGATGCTATCGGGGTTCCAGCAGCAACGCCTCAAGCACCAGCAGTGGCAGTGGTGAGTAAAAAATGTTGGAATTACTGAGAAACAATGTCATCCATTTTCATGACAGTCCTTTCAATCGCAACATGGAAGATGACGTAGGGGGTCTCCCGCCCTTCCGTTGATAATACAGACATGTGGCTCATATGTAGCTGTAGACTCATGTAATATCGTGTGTACACATATACAGATACTTATACATATAACTATCTGATAATGTGGTTCCATTGTTCATCAAAAATCTGAGACGGGACTGTATGAAAATTAACATCCTCAAAACTCACTAGAAACATATCAAAGCACGCCGTAGAAAAGTACATCACTTCGCACCACCCACGTGGGCTCCAAACACCTCTGGCATGAATGGACATCCACAAAGATAGTCGGAAACAAAAGTATTCCATAGTTCGTAGTCAAGAGGCATTCAAAGAAAAACAACAAATTGCTGTTCCCAAACCATATCATATCCCCGACAACTTCGCAGGAATGAATAGGTTTGGAGGGCAATGAGGACCAGACAGTAGGAATTGGCGGGTGGTGGGTAAGGTAAGCAAAGTGTGAGACTCGGAATGTATACACTCTTTTTTGACAGCATCAAATTTAATCAAATTCATTAAGGGAATAGTTTTCTACCGCTTAGGTAATTATTAATTCACATTGGGAAGGAAATGCGTAGACTTGCGTAGGCATTCGGCGTAGGCAAGATCGCATACGCATCTAGCGTGGGCAACATATGGTGGTTTCTCAAAATAGGGGTATACCTCCAAATCATCCAATTTTAATCATTATAGTAATAAACCAACCATTTTTGGGGTCCCATATTTTGAGAAACCCCAATATTGGCTTTGATGTAACGTGAGCTGATGTCTACGCCGAGGCCAATCAATGCGGACCATTGGATTGTCCACCGCGCACATGCACACACGGTACTAGAAACATAGATGTGGACTTTGCTCCTTTGTGATTCTTTCGCGTACCATCTTCATCCAAAACCATGGTGCAAGCAGATTTTGTTACTGAGTAGCCGAACGTTTGTTGTCAGGTGTTTCGCAATTCTCATTAATTCATGCCAAAACACAAACATTTCCATCACAAATTTTTAGCTTGCAACGACACACTGTTCAATGACGTTCAATGCGTGCCAGCTTCCCTAGCTCCTTGGTGAAGGGAACAACAGACATGGCACATTTTGCGGATTTGGCTGTTTCCCTGGAGTCTCATGAGAGCTGGCTGAGGATCATGAAAATGGGATCCAACAGCAAAAAGAGGCGGAGGCATGGCAAAACTGGATCCAACGCCGGTACCTCTGATCACTCGAGCGGTGGCCACCACAGCCATAGCCAGCCACCCAGAGTGCAACCATGTGTGCAATTGTCACATACGGTTCTCATCAGTCCAACAGAATGGCAATTTGGCTTTCGGATGGTGTTGGTCTCCAGATGTCTCGAACCTTTCTCATCACTTGAAATTTCCAAACTGCTTTGAAGGCTTTTGCGCAGAGTCTTCGCATGTCTTTGTTCAGAGTCCAAATCTCCAACCAGTCTCCTTTCAAGATCCAATGACAGCCCACAGAGACCGACTCCAATCAACTTTCTTTTCGCCAATCTCAGGTGGCAGCCACAATGAAGCTGATTCCAGCCAGCAGGATAAGACTGAGTGAGCAGAGTTGCAAGCGCATTCAATGCCGCATTCCCGTGAAATATGTGCTTTCAAAATCTTTCAAACTCACGCAGAACAAGCAATCAGACACAACTGGACAAGACCAGAAAGTCAACAGAAAGAGGCTGCTGCCAGTGTGGCTTGACACCCTGCTCCCCACCATTATGGTTCGTTACCGGAGGCTACACAAATCCAGTCCATCCAAGCCGACCCTGCTCCAAACTTTCAAAGGCGGCACTTCTCAAAAACCGTTCAAAACGCAGACATTCAATGGTTGCAAGCAAGAGACTTGCTTGGCGGGCAGCTGGCATGTCCATGGTCCATAGAACAAGGTAGAATGTTGCAACATAAGATGAACGTTTGGCGGGATTGAGAAGTGTCTTTAGGCTAGTACACCACCCCTACTGTTTTTGTCTATCAAATTGAACTGCCTCCTGTCAGACAGAGAAATTGAATGCATAATGGCCCTGGTCAGAGCCTAGCATAGTGTTGTTCATAGCACCTACCTGCTCAAGGCAAACCGTCGCCTTACCTGGGTGCAAACCTGAATCATTTTAAGCTGATTGGAAGTGAGTCATAGCAAAACGAAGAAGAAACAAGAAGTTTGAATATGTTTCAAGGATTAAAAGTGTAGATGCTCTCGGTCCATGATGTCTCATCATATTTTCGCCTTGTTAGCCTTCTTCATTGTTTGAGACAACATGACGGTTGGAATCTGTATTCAGTTTTGCAGTCTCATGGAGAACGGTGATGCAGTACTCGGTGTTCATCTTTGTAAAACAGGGATGGCTTGTGACCTTTCAACACAACAAATGAGTGTCAGTTCATGTCAATTCTTTATTGACCTCGTTGTCAAAGTTCTCAGGTGCACCCAGGTGACGGTGTAGGCTGCTACTGTGCATAGATTTCATGAGGACTCCTCTCATTCCAGACCGATGAAGATCTTTCTATGAGAGAATGCCTCAGCTGATCCAAGATATCCCAGTCCCAGTGGATTCATTTCATCACAAAAGGCCTCTGCTGCCTGTGCTGCCTGTGGAGCAACGATGAAGTTCGCTCCCGACGATTCCTGAGCCTGGGGACGATGTAGGTGCAAGGAGATGTACAGTAGGACAAACATATACTGTATATATATATATATATATGCTCCCAAAGTTGTGTGGCTCAAGAGGAGGGAGCTTGCGCACCCAAAGGGTTCGTCGGTGGCTCAGTGGTTCCAACGTGCACTTTGTGAGTCTTTGTAATGTATTCAATAGCGGCCATCCCACTGGCCTCCACATAAAGGGAAGTTGGCATGAGTGTTGCTTGGTCGTGGGAACGCTGTTGTATAAAACGCTCTTTTTGTCAACAGATTGTGCAAACAAGTTGCTGTTCAAAAGCCTCTGAGTGGAGAGACTCCTGACAAATTGTTGAAAGACAAAAGGCAAAAAGAGTGGCTCAAAAACTGGTTGTGTGAACGAACCGCAAACTTGTACTTGTGTAGACGTGTTATAGACACAAGTTCTCCAAAAAAGTGTTGTGTAAATACTGTGTGGTGTACAAGCCTGGTGTAAAGGTTGTGTTGTGCAAACAAACGTGCACCTGTGAAATTTCGTTGGGTTGTTGGATGAGGTTCTGCAACAGTTCTGGTGCACAAACGCTTCCTTGGTTGTGTTGGCACAACTTGAGTAGACAGTGTTTGAGATGTTTGACCAAAGGATTGTGGTGTACAATTTTTGCATAAAAGCTCCGTGGTGTAAAAGACTTTGGCCTGCAGAAGTTGTGCAAAAGACAGTGCTGTATACATCTCTGCGCAAAAGCGTGCTCGTGTACAGTTTGAAATCTTGGTGTTGAAAAGCAACGGAAAACAGATGCAAAGACAGTTTAAAGAACACCCAACACAAATACTGTAGAACACGGCAGATTCTACCCTTCGATGGTATTCGAGCAAGGGAATCGATCCCCTGACCCTCTCGCCGGATGGTGGATGTGAAGCGGATGGTTTTCAGTAGAGGTAAAAATCCGTTCTGCAGAATTCAATTTGCAAAATTCTGCAGCCGCAGTAGGTTGAAGGTTTCATGTGGTGAAGCTCTTTTCAGCAGAATACGGTATTAATTGTGGGAATTCAGTGTTTGGCATGGAAAACGTGTACAGTAGGTCCGCCCCTAAAAACGAGTATCAACTTTTAGATTGAGGTACGTTTCGATATGTAAAACGAGCAGGTCCGTCCCCAAAAACGAGTTCAAACATATGGTTGGATCATTAGTGTTAACGTCGTACGGTCTGTAGGAACGAGATGGTTTCCTGCACATGACGTATTTAAACATGTAAAACGCGTTGGTTTCTTGCCCGAACGAGTTCAAAAAAAGAGTCTACGAACTAGCGCTAGAACGATAATTGAGTCAGCCGCATCTATTATTTCTCTACAACACTGTGTATACGGTATATAGCATGTATAGCTGGACTTGCATAGGCAATAGATGATGGCTACTGTATGACTATCACGATCATGATGAACATGACGATACTTCTGATGATGTACGCAATAGTGTTGCATGATTGTTTGATACTGAGGAATCATGATCTTTTGACACCATGGAACAACTGTAAGTATTGCACACATCTTACATTAAGCTGCGCACTTTTTGAATTGAATCGCATCAAATCCGCAAAACTTTGTGTCTAAGGCAACCTTCCACAATGTCTGATGACCATGAGCATGAGGTGCCCTGTCCGGCTCTATTCACATGAAATCATCGGAGAGACATCTTGCGCAGTATAAGTGCGAGGGATTCCACTATATAGACTGATGTAGACTGTGGGAGTTTGTATCTTAACAGTTTTTACCTCGCTTACTGCGAAGCACAGCAGACTATGCAGGAGATCTCAGGATGTCTCCATAGACTGAAGGGATGATTTGTTCTCAAGCAATGATTGTTAAACTCGTCGGAATATGATGGAACAAGCTGATTGCTGGACCGCACACAGAAAACTCAGAGGTCACTGAACTGGTGGACGGCGAGGCAAGCGGATGGGAGATCATGGGAGGCCTTTCCAAGCGAAAGCTCTGGGCTAGCGCAGATTTGTCACCAGGCTCTTGCTTTAGGGCACCCAAACGCAATTCGAACCACCATCATGGTTTAGGACTCTGACAACTGATTCAAAGCACCTCGGGTCCCAAGTCTTCAACCCTTGTGGCCTCCCAGTTCCTCTCTCTTTGCTTCTGTCTTTATGCCAAGTTGTCATTATGTGTCATTATGCTCCGCAAGTACACAGAAAACATTGTGCAACATGCAATCTTCCGCCATGTGGAGCCTTCCACCTAAGTTATCTCACATAGTGCGCAACCCAAAGTGTGGCATGTTTGCCTCTTGCTGCAGATTCGAAAACCAATCACAAGCAACCGCGGTTCTTGCAACTTTCAGACACCTTCCGAACATTTCCAAACAGGATCAAGCCCTCCCTGACCTTTCTAGTACATGTTGAGATGCCAATAGATGCCATACTTCTCTAAGGCTAGCATTTCACATGCATGCACAACGCGTAAAGATTTCCCTGACTGACCAGAAATATCCAGAAATGTCGGCGTCAACTAGCTGAAGTCAGCAGGGACAGGACCTACAAAACCCATGGTCTTGTGATCGGATGGTCGTGGGGCCAATTCCCCCAAACTTTTGGGTTTTGGGGTTAGCATGTTCATCAGGATGTCCTTGACATTGGTACGCCCTTACTTACTCTCTCCCTGCGGATCCCTGCTATGTTAATTTCTTTCCGCACTATAAGCTCATTCAAATTGCCATGCTAGCTTTCCCCTCTTTTTCCTACCCTTGGCCGCAATTAGGTTGCTTAGAACAAAACCTTTTACCCCACTTTGTAAGTTGATCACAAGCTCTACTACGAGGGAGTCAAGGAGCACAGGTTTGCTTTTGTCTCCTATGCTCGGGGTAGTTTCAAGTTTGTTTTGGCCATGCCTTCAGCAGCTTTTGAACTCCAGCTTTTTGAAGCCCGGTCAGTCCGGCCAGCCAGACAGGATCATGCCACTTCAGATGAGGCTGGAGAGGCCAACTGCTGCCAGTGTCAAGGGAAACTCGAGACCAGATGTTTTCATTGTTATTCATGGCGGGGTTTCATTACACTAGTGGACTAGCACTTGTAATATTCAAAAATCAGTGACATGCAATTAGAATACCCCGAAAAGAACTTTGAGCAGGGTTGTGAAACATGCAGTTAGAATATTCCATATTTACAGAACATAGAAAATCATCATCGACACAACGCTGCCAGCAAGAAAAACAGAAGTGTTTCAAGAAACTCGTAAACTTATATTCAGCCTGCTGGCTAACGCGTCCAACTGAGTACGCATGACTAACCCCGAAGCATATAATATATCTTTGAACAAGATCATGATGATGTTAATCGGTAGATGCGATTATATAGACTTTATTCATTGATTATAATAATGGGCACAGAAAGTCCCAGCCAAAACAGTAGTGTTTCGAGAAGATATTGCACTTAGAATATTCAGCCTCCTGGGTAAAGCGTCCAACCGAGTACGGGCAACTAATCCCGAAGCACGCATTTGTGTACAATTGTGTACACGATCAACATGATTTGATGCCCTTAGAATATTAACAGCATTCAGTAGTTCTTCACACGGTCCCGATGCACATGAAAATATAGACTTATTCAATCTTATTCATATGTTTGTAAAAGAGCATGGTCACATATCCGAACATACTTGGAAACAACAACGCGATGTACATCAACTGTTGTTAGATCGCCTACCGAGCTTCATGCCAATATGACCTGACTCCAACAGGTGTTACCAAAAAATGATGAACCTGCTGAATATTTCCAGCATCGTATGTGTTTCACGAGTACTGCGTACATGTCCTGCACATATTAGTGGAATATCTTGGGCGTGTCCGTACACACAGAAGGAAGAACAATGAATTATCGGAATTATCGTTGAATTTGACGGAAATGTCATCTGATATCATCTGCATCCTGGAGCCCATGCTCAAAACGTGACATGTATCAGACATTTCATGCACTTAGAATATCGTGATCTGTACATGCATTGCCTGAACCAATGTTCTCTCTGCTAATTTTTGGATATTCTATCTTGAACAGACCCTTACACTTAGAATATTCCAGGAATTCTCACCCAGACGTCGAACACTCATTTGTTTTTGATCAAAAAAAGTGAGGAATATTCTAAGTGCTAGTATTCTAGTATAAATGGTTTTAGGATGTTTTAGGGTTAGTGATCAAAGCAACCCTAGATTCAGATCTTAACACATCCGAGTTGCGGAGTGCAGGCTATTTGATTCTGTTAGCGTGTAGGTATGTAGGTCGGTGCGTAGATGTGTAGATCAACTCTTGAACGAATCAACATATGGGTTGAAAGTCTCAGAGATCAATAGGTCGATGGAAACAAATCAACCCATTGGCAGATAGACGGTTGTGCTTGCTCTTCCATGCCACAACTCCAAGGGTCTCCATATTACCTTTCACCAAAACTGAAAGGTGCCCACGTGTAACCCTCAGGTAATGGAATCATCTTGCAGCAGTAAGAAGTCCACGAGGGCATGCGTGGTTTGTAGATGAGATTGACGTATGCAAAGCAGTGCGGAGTCAGTTCTTCTGTTTGAGCGCTCTAAGCCGTGCAATGCATTGAAACGATGTTGTATCGTACCGCCCTGCAGGACGGCGACGCCAGCACTGAACCGGAGGCATTGCGGGGCAGCTTCATTTTGCGGAGTTGTTTGACCCTGTATCATGCGTTGGTGTACATCACATCATACCACCCTTCTGGCAGAGGCCATTTCAATGTTGCTGGTGAAGGAATTGATCTTTTCGTTTTTTGGCCAGCATGCTGAGGTGGATGTGAAAATACGTTTAGCCAAAAAGAGATGATATCCTTAGGTCCAATACAGAAGTCGAACTGAACACTTGGCATGTGGTGCAATTATGCAAGGTGGAGGCGGGTAGGAATGTATATGTATCAATACATGGCTGCTGCATGCTGCGGCTTAAAACGTAAAGGCCCCATCAATATGAACCAAGCCTTCTTTGCTCAGAATTTCTCCTGATTTCTTTCCGATTTTCCTTCATTTTAAGCAACCATGTCCAGCGTCGACGAGCGCCTGATGGAGTGGGAGCGCGAGAACCACAACCTTCAATACAGCGAGTGCTCCAACTGCATGACTCGCATGAGTAATCTCGAGGAAGCATGCACAGGGTGTGGCAACAGAAATTCCGAATATCAAACCCAGCGCTTCTGCGCAACGGAATTCATGAGCATGGACCCTGACCAGAGGCGCAAGTTATGCGCCAAGCCTCGGGCTAGCCGAAGGGTAAAACCTACCGCCAAGGAGCTGAGTGATTTAGTGAAGGAAAGGGGTACAAGCTTCCGCAACAGGGACGTCCCTGACA
>VSDK01017045.1:71436-90460 GCA_009767595.1 Symbiodinium kawagutii | reverse complement strand
CGTAGGGCTTTCCTGGCGAACAACCGGGAATATCTTTTGGACGTCGAAGCTCGAGCGCTGCGCAGTGCTCCGATCTTCGCCCCGCCAGCCAAGACTAAGCAGGGTGAGAAGTGAATACAGTATTTACAAGAACATGTGAAAGATAAATGGACATTGGTTGAGATACTTGCAGCTGGGTAAGTGTGAAAACATGGACGACCAACCCTGGGTAAGTGTGAAAACAAGGATGACCAATGATGACCAACGTACCTGATTTCCCAGCTTAGTCTGGTTGGCTCAATTGAAGCTTGGGAGCGATGCCTTCCGTAAATGCTTCGCATTACTTTTGAGACCCTTCGTGATAAATCGGTACTAACAGATATTGAGCATGATCAGGTGATGCAAACAAGAAACTGAATTGAATCTAACAGTTTCGGTGATTTATCTCGAAGGGTTTGCAACTGAAGCTTGGGAGCGATGCCTTCCGTAAATGCTTCGCAGTTTTCATCCGATTTTCCTTCATTGAACTCATGTGGTCCTAGCAAAAGTGCTGCTTTGAATTTGCTCGTGGAGGCTGATGTGTGAAACAACGAGCATGAAGGATAACCAAGATGCCGTTGATCTGACTCGTGTGATGGTTACATGTGAAGTGTCTTCTTAAAATATGACATCCATACCCCGTGATTCACACCACTTCAGAGGATATGATCCATACCTACGATCCATACCCATGATCTGTACCTCAGTAATTGAATGCAATTGTTGGAGATGTCTTTGTTTTGTTTCTGACTCGTATGTGTGGGATTCCTAGGTTTGTGTCACCCCATGCGTTTTGATTTTGGGGATCAATTTGTTGAGCTTCATCATACCTCCAAGAATATGCTGTTAAACGGGTGGCCAATGAAAGACTTGCGCCATGTCGCTAGCAGCATGACCCGTCGGCCCTCTTATTCCCTTTCAATTGGGTTTGAGGTTGGGCGTGTCAACGTTTGATGCTCCATTACCGTGGGCTCATCCGTCCTGATCACCATACCATACCATACCATGGCCCGCTCGAGCCAAGCAATCGGAAAAAAACAAAGCGGCAGCTTGTTTTTGGAAACGAGTCCGTGTTTCGTTCCATACCCCGTTCATACCGTTCCACGCCAGAAGCATACCATGTGAGACCCATCCCCGTACCTAAATCATTCCAAGAACCTGCGCGAATCAAATTGCTATAGAGCGCGCCGAACGTCCACAAGATGCTGTATGCACGATGTAATTTGATTTGTAAATATATACATCTTATCACATATAAATGATATACATGTTATTTACAGTATATACATTTGTTTTTGCATGCAATTTCAATTATATAATGATCCTGCGGTTTTGAATGTTTTACTTGTGGTCCAAATATTCCAAATAAATACATATTGAAATGTGTGTATAACCTGTAGTTCTTCACTGGCATCATAATATCTTGTATATTTGCTTCTATATGAATATCTACAACAAGATCTGCAGACGTATGTTTAAAATGACACACACACGTATACGTAGACAACATTTCTTTCGAACCCCTTTTGAAGAGGCGCCGAACAAGACCCTTGATGACAACTCCTTGTTCCGCACGCCCGAATCACCACGTTTCCGATCCATACCCATTTTGAGCCATACCCATATACAAATACGCGCAAAACCCGTGTCTCGCCGTCGCCTGATGGGCAATCGGCTTGGATGTGTGATGTGTTTTTGCATGGCAGGCGCAGTATTTGATAGACTTTCTTGATGTTTTCATCATAATCACCGCAATTCTAGTGGTGAGTTTTCAGTAGGTCATGGTCATTTCCATCAGGTATAGTTCAACATGTTTCAACAGGTACTTGCCTCCCCAATAGTTTGTGGACTATTCCACTTCTCAACAGTCATGCATGCACATGTGTATGTCAGGGTTCAGCGGCGCTGCTTCATCTTTTTTGTCTCAGTGCGTGGAAATCCACTTCAGTTTGCTTTCATCGAAACAATCTCCCGGAGACAATTTTATGTCACCTTTCGAAAGGGCTTCACGGTAAGTTCTCATTGAACGTGATGCTCCGAACGCAGTAAACAACGAACGTTCACACAGGTGCCCACACGCACGCCAACAAACACCGAACGTCATGTCATCAACATGATGTTCCGAACGCAATAGACAACGAACGTTAACACAGGTGCCCACACGCACGCAAACAAACACCGCGTGTCGTGGCGGAGGAAGAAACACAGAAAAAAGATAACATGTTGCAAACATCACGCTCAAACCACTTGGAGAGAATCCAAAAAACTCAAACCAGTGTAACATCAGAAAACAATGCGCATATGCGCATAGTGATAAAATGCTGCGCCTGCCATAGGAAAACGGCGCCGAAAAACTAACCACTGGAACTGCGGACAAAACGCGCGAAAAAATGCCGAACGTCTACAAAATGCCACGCCTGCCATACGAAATGCACTTGCGTCCTATCAAAATCACGTATCAAGCGAAGGCGAGACATGGGTTTTGCGGGTACAAATATATATATATATATGTATACATATACATGTGCACTCTGGACCCCGAAGACGTGGGACGCATTGCCATGTTGCGCAGGCTCCTCAAGAGGAAGTCGTAGACCTTGGTGCAAGCAACTCGGAGCATTGCTGGGGTTGAGCATTTGTATCCTTAAAATGAGAGATCCATATTGATGAGCGACCATTTGTTTAACAATTCAAAGGCAGGTAATGATTCACCATGAAAGATATATTTTGATTTATTCATATGGATCTTCCATCAATATGCACAATGTTTGTATTCTTGCTTACGCGCACATATATATATATATATATAAATGTATGTATATTGATTTCTGAGCAGTCATACTTGTAATGTTGGCCTCTGAGCAAGGACCTTCCTGCTTGGCTTCTTTTTTGCGAAGGTTTTCAGCAGCCATGGTTTGGTTCAAAAATTCAAAAAAGATGAATTTGAACCAAAAACGTTGAAGGGAAGGTGAGAGAATTGGAAAAGGCATGGTTCAGCATCATTGCGCCATTGTGGCCAAGCAGGGCTACCCTTGACAAGTTGTTTGTGATTTCCTTTCATAGTTTTGCCATAAAGTGTTTTTACATGGAAGTCCTCTGGATATCCTTGGATAGTTTTTCCCTGCTGGAGGATAGGAAGGGCCAAGAGTCTACAAGTATTTATTGGAATTACTTCGGATTAGCATCTTGAAATTTTGGCACTGAGAAGCAAAGTTGTTGACTGCATAAGTCAGAGCAAGAGTTGAACGTCATTTCACAGAAATGTATTTTCGAAAGTATGGGCAATCAATGCACTTATCAATGGTACTGTTATTTAGGGCTGGGATCTTGAGATCATGGCTATGAAGAGCGCAAATCAGAGTTAGAGTTGAAAACCAATCCAGGGAAATGTTTGTTTTTTTATAGGCACTTGCAGCGGCAAACAAGTCAGTGTGATAAAGTTTAGCAACGGTCAGGCTTAATGTCCAAGAACCAATAATTTGAGCAAGTTGAGCATTCTGTTAGTGTAGAAGATGGACAGATTCATCATGGTTTATTCTCCAAAAACATCATTGCTTGATGCAAGATGTTTTGTTTCAAGGTCAACATTACATGTTAAGTCTTTGTTAAGATATTAATTTTATCGATTTGGATGATTTTGGCAATGATCCGTCCTGATATCTGTCTTGGTTTTGGAAATGGCAATGTAGGGCAAGGGATGGATCTGGAACCTAGAACTACACGACCGCAGACCTGTGTGGAAGCAGAAACCCTCGGAAATACCTGCACGAGAATTAGATTTGTTTGTTCGACCCTTTTGCGTAGTTTCCTTCTGCCCTTGAGTATAAATATCCTTTTCTTGCACCACCGGCGTTGGATTGAATTCGATGTGCACCATCAGGTGTCGAGAAGTATCAGGCCAGGCTGACTTGTTGGTTTCTTTCTTTCTTTGTGTTGTTTCGTAGTGGTAGCATGTGGAGGTAATGTTCCTCACCTCCTTAAATCTGAGATGATTTGACATTTGTTTGCCTTATTTTGCGTTGTGTTCTTCCAAGCTGCCCATGGTTCTCAGTTCCAACGGTGAATATGGAGGGCAAATGTCTTGCCTTCGCTTGCCTTCAGCAGTCGCCTTCAGCCGTCGCCTGCAGGTCGTTCAAGAGATGGTCTTTGAGGAACTTCATTTGCCGCCTGATATTTCTGCAGAAGTGCAAAATGCTGCTCGGCTCAAACCGGGAACACTCCAACACCGGGCTCCTTCCGTATCGCAGTCGTATGACCATGAATCATATGACTTAACAAGACTTGTCATATTCACATCTGTGACTATTGAACAAACTTTCGAGTCCTTGTTTTTCCTGATGTGGAAGTTGGTTTGTTCTTGCATAGCTATTGGAATACCAGAGCTTCAAAGATCTGGCTTCCCAACCTGATCACAACAGATTTGGTTCTTTGCCGGTCCTCAGTCTGTTTTTGTTGTGTCGGTAATTGCATGTAATTGCGGAAGATGATTTCAATCAGATGGAGTGATCCGATATTTTTGGCTTTCGGATCAGAGATCGATTGGGTGGATTCGTGCGAAGGCTTTGTCAGGTGAGTTTCGACATATGAAGTCAGGATTTTTTGGATGGGATTGCAGCTTTGCAGAGCTTAGCACCAATGTGCTTAGCACCATTTAGCACCTATGTACTGTCTCCGTTTCCAACTAGTATCAGCTTCGGAAAGTCGGATTAAGATCATCGCTGCATCCAACAGCTTAAGTCATTTTGGTTGGCATTTAAGCAGTTCCTTGCCAGAGTGATCAGGGGCTCAACATCAAGACTTCTTTGAACAGATATGAATGTATCACACCATATTCAGTAGATTAGCTGGGAGTCATCCAACATGTAACATGTATCATGCAACCCTTTGTAGGCAAGTGGTAGCTACATACCTCTTTCATGAAACGTGCTGCAGTGGCAAAAGATGGTGAAAGTACAGCGAAGCTTTTGCAGTAACATATAGATAAATATAGTCTAGTAACTATGTGTAACTATAGTCAGATGATGATTATCATCTATTGTGAGTCCATTGCAATGTGTCTTGGTCCCCAGGAATCTTTCGAGTGAACACTTCTGCAGTCAACAGGGGGGAACTGCTCAAGAACGAAACGGTACTTGTTGCAGGGCCCCACAGTCTGAAAGCATAGACAAGCATAGAGTCATTTGTCAATTTCTCTTGTCTCTTCACGTCTCTTCACGTCTCTTTCCCACGGAATGGGTGCTCACTTTCCTGTAATCGCCGCCAGTGAATGTTTGCACCTTGAAGAGCTGGTCCAAAAACCTCACACGAAAACCCCAAACGCAAGCGATTGATGCACCCTTCATAGTTTCTTTAAGACGCCCACAGCAGTGTCGAAAGCAGTGCAAAGCAAGAGGGTGATGCAAGAGATGGATACGGAAAGTGATTCAAAGAAAACATGGAGAAAAACCAAGCCCAAATGACTGCCCATTCCAAAGCCGCACTTTGCAACTGCCTACAGTACGCTGTATCCTTTCAGTATTCATAGGTCTCTCATCACTCAATGTCACGCTTTCATCAGGTTTCTATCAAGATGCTCCATGTCGTGATTGATGCTTTGTGCACGTTGCTCTTTATGCAAGTAAGGCAAATAAAGCTGAGTGAATGCATACATACAAATACAACGGTCCTGCACTCATGCATGCACAGACATATGTACACGGATCCATGCCGTGAACGAAGATCTTAAATGTTTGTCCATGTGCACTTTTGTGCAAACATAGGTCCTATAGGCATGTAATTCTGTATACATGCATGACATATGAGTATCCGCCAAAAAGACATGATGACCAGAGTAGATTGAGTCGGAGATGGCATGTTTATACTGGCTTAAAACCCGCATAGCCGATGTATACATGTCACCAGAATACTGATACCATCCAATACCCCGCCATTCAATAACCGACCCTTCCAAACCCCCAACCCGCAGAACCCATAGGGGGTCACCATAATTTGGATGTCCATTACGATAGTTGTCCGTAGCTATTTTTACTATCGTAATTCATATCAGAATTCAAATCATCGGAACCCATCTTGAGCGCTAGGACGTTGAAGCCTTAAACAGAAAGAGACTCCTCCAGACTTGCGAAACATCGGGGAGGAAAGCCCAGAAGTCGTGAAACATCAGGGAGCACCGGAGCACCAGTGCGCGGCTGAGGGATGGCAGACCTTCCTGACATCCTCAAGTTCCAGGGAAGCTGCAGGAGCTGTGACGCCATGGAAAGCCTTCCCCAGCTACATCGTATTACCATTTACTACCCAAGTAATCACAAGAAATATTAAAAGTTCATTGAATTCCTCTAGGCTTAGATTCACGTTAGGTTTATACACTCCTTCTCGATTTCTATCTTCAAAAAACCAAAAGGAAACATAAGGAAGCTTCCTTCATCCTGCTTGCGGTTGCTTCACTTTGAGCGCTTTTGCTGTTTACATTTCTCCATTTTCTTCCACATAAGTCGGTGTCCAAAGAACATGTTGGGCAGACGCTGAAGTTCGGAATTTAAGCAATCAATTGCAATCCTGTGAAAAAGGACTTATCAGATGGGTTTATCCTAAATCCAGGAAGCACATGTACGCATTGTAAGCACCACATGCAAGCACTATGAGCCATCCATGCCACTGCTTCACATCACACGCGTCAGGAGAGACCATCTATGCAGCTCTTTTCGATGCCGCTCCAAGCTTGCAGAGCCTTTTCAAGACCGCAAGGCTGGTTTTGCAGCTCGTTGATCAATGTTGATCCGAAGAAGCAGATGATTCGGCAGATGCATATGGGATCATATGGGATCATATGGGATTGGGTGGTCGCGGGTTTGTGTCGTCCAGAACTCAAAGTATAAAATCGATCAAAATTGCATTCGTAAAGCACTCAGAATGAGCTGTGATGACATGTGACGACTTTGTCAAACCTGAGACCATAGGAAACCTCAAATTTTGCCTCTCCAGGCACTCATTGACCATGTATTCTTTCCACAGAAACATATAGAGAACATTAAATAACATTAAATAACATGATAATACTTCTAAAATCTTCTACATGCCTGTCATGTATTCTTTCAGCAGATATCATGAAAGCCTTCATGGACAGGTCTGTAATGGCCATGCGCTTCATGAACGGCCGGGACCTTGGATGAACGGAGTAGCTGGCTGCATGCAGTGTGATTAACTGACTGACCAATCTTGACTAGTCAAGGACTTAGCACATATAGTCACATATATAATATGTACATATATATATATATATATAATATGATATACAATATTAGCTGATACTAAAACCAATGTCAACTAGTATGAATTAACACATATTCAGTATGTAATATTAATGTTGATTGATTTACTAATACTACATACTTTTTTTGATTAATGGTTGGTTCACAATGATGACACTGCAGTTGTCAGCAGAATTGCAGACAAAAGTTAAAAAAGGGGCCAATGGAACCCGCAAATGGTTTGACAAAAACCTCTCGGCAGGTTCGTCAAATCGCGAAGTCTTTTTTATTTTCTCAAGATGTTATTTTCCATAATGGCTCCTTATGTATGCA
Source organism: Symbiodinium kawagutii (assembly GCA_009767595.1). NCBI lineage: Eukaryota > Dinophyceae > Suessiales > Symbiodiniaceae > Symbiodinium > Symbiodinium kawagutii. Next base: position 82,862 of record VSDK01017045.1, on the reverse strand, counting down.
TATTTCCTCCAAAAAACATATTCTTGTCTTATGACGCCTCACAGTGGGTAGTGGCTGATATCGCCTGGTTAAAAGTGGCGATTGTTGGTTTTAAGTTTACGCTGATAGTGGATCATTAGTCACGGGTACATGATGATATAATATATGACGATATACGTGTATTTTTTCAAAGTGATCACACATGGTCACCAATAGCAAGAAATACAGGAAACAATTAAGATGGAAAACAATTATAGGAGAAACCAGCTGAAAATGCAGAATCCCTCAAAACATAGGGAAGCCTAAGTCCGGAAAATCCCCGAGCAAAAAGCCTATGACTGAGAAAAGTCAACACAGTTGAAAAGCTGGAGTTGGCAAATGCATTGTTTTCGATTGGTCGGCTGTTTCCATGCCGTAGTTCTGGCGGCCACCATCATAGTTGGAAAATAGATGAAAATAGTAATGACTAATTCATACGGAGTGACACTGTACGGAACATCATGTGCTTGCGAATCAGCCCAACAATTTAGGATTGATTTTGAATGATATGGCTGTGGGTCCAAGCCCTTTACCGGACCTTTTGTGTACTATTGCATTCTGTATTATTGTTGATTATATTTTTTATATTTCGGTTATTGCATTCCCTATTATTATCATGGCTGTTATGATTCTTGATATTCAATCTTGATCCATAGCCATACCCATTGGAAGAGCCAAGGATTGAACTCCATCATCAGCCTTTGTCACGACCCAGCAGGACTGAAGACACAGGCTCAGCATTTGTTGAGCCCTCCTGGTGCAAAAACACAATCTATAATTTATGATAAATTGTTGTTGTTTTTGCTTATTTGTTTCTTATGTTTTGCGTTTTGGAGCGCACCATGTGTTCGTTCGCAATTAAAGCCGCCTCTAATTTTCTAGATGATACATGATGAAACTGCCCGGATGTGGGAGCTAGTCATCATCAGATTGTGCCACTGCTCCGTGTGTCGCAGTGTCGCATCTGCAAAGATGCTTTCATGGCGACAGGTAGAGTCCTTGGGTTTCCAACACTTGGATCTGGCGCGAGACCGAGCTAGCTTTCGTACCACACAGCAGCTTTCATTCCAAGATAGGCCAACGGTGAAGACTGGGGACGGCACCATGCGATGTGACGGAGCTGGCAGATGTCGGCACACAGATCATTCGAGAGACCCGCGTGTATGATTTCATTTTCGTCCGATGTTGGTGCCGGATCTAGTCGGCCAGTTGCAATGATTGAATAACATTGAATAAATGATTACAGGAAAGACTTGACTGACATGACTGGGTACTTGCAACGTTGCCTGAGATGTTGTGTTGGAGTCGTGGAAGGCCACTCAAATCATCATAGATGGGCGACTCTGTTGGTGCAAACGTAAGGATCATGTTGGATTCTTGGGTGACACATGGACCGAGACGGTCCAGGTGACACTGTCGAGCGACACGATTCGAGGAAGTGACTCCGCCTCGAGTGGACATTTTCCGGGAGGCCATCCTCGAGGTCTTGGAGTTGGAACTTCTCTCAGTGGGGGCAGTGCTTTCCACACCTGAGCACTAGGATGTAGGCTCGGCATGGCTCGGCATGGCTCGGCACGGCTCGGCACCGTGATGATCCTTGATGCTTTCTGAAAGCATACTGAATCGACTGTACCATACTGTACCCCTGTAGGCTACCAAGAGCGCTCCTGCACATTTCTCCACCAAGATCCCAGCAATCATGCCTTTCTCATCCTTTCTCCTTCATTCTCTGCGTACTCACCCTGCATTTGTTGTCTGAGGAACTGGGCTCCCGCTACACATCCAAGAGCAAAGTTGGCCTTCAGGTGAGACACCTTAAACATCCTTGTGTTCTTTGTGATTGGGTCAGACGTTTCATATAGGCCCAAAACACATATTTTGGTGCACTGTTCCTGGAGATCTTGGCACATGGCAAGAACTGCAACATTCGCTGTAGTCAGCTTGTCATCAAGTTTGACATGGATGCTTTTTGATACAAACCTGACACTTGGCACAGCACATTGGACATCATTGGATCTGGATGACCTGGTATCAATCTCGGACGGTCCTTTGGAGCAGTCCTTCGGCATTAGTGCTTTCAGGTCGTGCTGAACTATGTCGGTGGAGCTTACATCTACATTCGTGCCTTGATGAAAACACAGTAATTAAATGTAATTAAGCAGTTTTGGTGCGGCGTAGGCTTGCAATCTACTTTTACTATCTTGTCCTTGGATATATTCTGTCTGGAACTAAATGCCTTACTAGACTCATGTAGGAGGGGGTCAACAGCTTCATTCCACATTCATTTCCACTATGCGGTCCTAAGATAAAGATGCGTAAAGATGGGACTTCAGCAGTTTGTCAGTAATTTTGCCACTTTCAATGCTTGTTATATCTTGTTATCAAGATGTTCTGGCTGATTGCCGATTCTGGAAGTAAAGGTCGCGAATATGCTGGAAGGATTCGAATCCTTTTGAAGAGCTGGGCGACAGCTAGCAATAAGGCGGCAGCTGTGAACAGCTGCAAAGGAGTCTTGCTGAAGGGTCCATGCAGCTTAAACTTGTGCTTACATAACTCGATTCTGACACAACATGTGCAGAGATTCCCATGAAACATGTCTTCGTACTTTTCCCCCGCTCAAACTTTACCAGCTAGTGTATGCTAGTGTTATATTTTGCTTGATGCAATCCGACATACAGGAAAGTTTCTGCTGTTTGTATTTCCTGTACATTTATATACCTTTCTGTCTCCCTGTTTGGGGCTTGCGACTGTCCTCGCATAGAGTGTGAGGTGAATTCCAAAGCCTAGTTGAATTATGCTGTCACGAGTACAGCAAGAGTTTGCCGAAGAGTCTCTCACTTTTAAACAGTGCACACGCAGGTATTAGGATTGCCTCGACAGCTGTGAGAGCTGTAAGGATTGACGGTCCGCAGGATGCAGAATAGGTCAGAATATGTAAGAAGATGTAGTAATTACATTGAGGCAGCATAGCCCGCATAGCAAGGTGCTCCTGCCAGTATGAAGCATTTCCTGGTGATACCAAAACAAAACTTGTCCCAGATGACCATTTTTCGTTACAGATTTTTGCGTGCCAGGTTGATGAAGGAACGCCACAAGCAGAAGGCCTGATGGAACATCAACACGGAGACAAAGAGAAAGGCGAATCAGAGCAGAATGACATTCTGCTTTCAACAGGAACCATATTCATTATGAACTTCTATATATTTATTGTAGAAGATCAATTCAGATCACTTGGAATCCGCTTTCTGTATTCCTCTCAAAGTCAAGATTCTTGCGTGTTGATGATTTCTTTGAGAACGATGCTAATCGCATCATATTTGAACATATTTAACGGCTGCGCAGAATCGATTATTCTTCACGGGAACTTTGCTGTCACGGTATCAGAACAGTCCTGTTTGCCATGACTGGATTGCCACTTAAGATACTTGTACTTTGAGTGATGCCAATTTTGGTAACGCAAGACAAACTTCACCTGACAGCTACTCTAACATTGTGCCTGGTCATTCGCAGTAATTCGCTTGGCAGCGATATTTCGCATTTGATGCTACTGCTACTGGTATATATGTTGTTGGTTGTTGTATGTATGCTTGCATTTGTCATGGTATTGCGATTACCTTGCAAGGTATATGCGGGGAGACATCTATCCATTGTGGATATCAAAAATAGTTTTCGCCTGTTTTAGCATTGGTATCATGTCTTCGATGTCTTCGGACATTCTTAGTGATGCGTATTACGAGGTACAGTATGTGCTGACAATTCGAGTGGCATGCCCTCTTACAAATTTGCTGACATTCAATCTGACATTTGTGCTGTCGTAAGTTGACTTTTCAGACCTCAGGATTGGTGGTAGGGATCGCAGAGTGCAAGAGGAGGGGGAATGAAAGGAATGAATGACCTATTTTCAGAATATTTTAGAATCTTTTGCCTTTCAGACCTATATTTTATTTATTTCTATATGTACTGAAATGTATCTGAAACGTATATTGGCAAGTGAGCTTGCACATCTTGATCCTCTGATGAACATAGATAACTGTCGATACAGATCATTTCTGACCTGAAAACGGACAATTCCTGTCAAACAAAGGTAGTTAATTTATTTCACATTGCCACTAACAAAGATAGGGCAAGGTATCCAAGAACAGGTCCATGTCTATGGGAAATATTTGGCCTCCGGCAAGGCAGAAATATCAACAAATCACAACTCGAAAGCACACAAGCTGTGAGAACAAATATGCACCCTGCTTCGCGTGGGGCCGCGTGGGGTCCCAGACTGGATGTAGTGTTTTCACTACCACCACCACCACCCCGGCCGCCACCACCACCACAACCACCACGACACAGCCATTATAAGACATGAAGTTGAACCCAATCGGCGCTCGGATCAAGCCATTTTGGGTCCAAACGGGATCTCCTGAACCAACATATAAATACATATGATGCTTTGACACCAATCTAAAAGACCCGGGGCACCAAGTTGAGTGCGACTTGGCCCCAAAGGAAGCCTCAGTTGGCCCGAAGTTGACACTCGGATCTCGGATGTCCCACATTCCTCCACAGGCATCCACTGGCCCTTCACAACAGCACCGAAAAACATCACTCGCAGCCACAAGACTAAGCCAACCATGAAAGAAACATATCATGTTTTTCTCAAACTTTGCAAACAACACGGTACCTCCAATGTTTTTGCATCTTTCTGCACGTTCTTGCACTACTTGCGTCCCTTCAAGCTTTGCACCGCAACATGTCAGCCAAGACGGCCTTCCTACAGTTCCGACCAGTCACACAATAGCCAAAAAGAATACTAAAACGAAGCGAAAACCTCCAAAGTCACTGAAGATGACCGAAAAGAGCAGCCAATGCCCTCCAAAAAGTGCCCCCCGAGCTAAAGCCGATATAGCGACATGGATGAAGTGCAACATGTGTATTGACTGAAGCACAACCCAATGGCACGCCATCAGAGCAACGGTGTGGGCTGTCGCAGACGAGTATCCAGGTTTTGTCTGATCTGTGCTATGGCCGACATATTTTCTGACAAATGCCAAACAAATTGAAGAGTTATGGCCATAGATTCGAGGTCAAGGGAATGACTCAAGGTATGAGGTGCCAACAAAACCTCTGACAAAGATAGATGGGGACTAGACGAATTGACCTCGAGTTTGACAGGAGGAGGTGGAAGTGAACACCATATACTAACATAAGACATACAGAATGACAGAATGTATATATATATATAGTGCATATATGTGTGTGTACGTATAAGATCTAGGGATCCTTACTTGGTTGGGACATGCATTTCCAGATTCCGCATATCGTTTGCCTTTCCAGATGTTTCGATTCTGTTTGGAAGTTGGAGAGTCGTCAAAGTTGTTGTGTGGCGGGAGTTGCGAGGCGAGGAAGAGGAGAAAGAGAAAGCAGAGAAAGAGAAAGCGGAGGAAGCCAAAGCCGATGCCAAGAAGACTCCAGTGACGCCAGGTGGAAGCACGTCAGGGGAGACAGGAAACAGATGGAAACAGACCGCAGAAATCTGCTGAAGCAAAACGTTCCTCGTTCAATGCTGGTTGAGGCATCAACCTGCCATCAAATTTTTGATCAAAGTGACATCGCAGATTTTCTGCCAGGTGCTGCAACGAACAGTGCCCGAAACTCTATGGAAATGGCGAGTGGTGGAAAAGGAAAAAATGGTATGAAGGCGGCAGTCAGCTGTGAGATTCAAGTTCTAACCTGTCATACATGCTTTGTCGGGCACCGAAAGGAACGCCATTCCCAGGTACCAGATCTTGGTGAGACACCTGACACCTCTTCAAGTTGCTCCTTTATCACAAGCGGAATAGAGAATCCCATGCAGTTTTGACTCACAGTAAGCCTGTTGGTTGTTTTGCTTCCAACATAAGACGATCACAATGACCGTAGCAGATTTTTTGCTTCTGGATATTTCCCAGATACATTGTGGTAGCACTGAAGACCGAGAGCACTAGTCGATATGGAGTCATACGACTAGTTGCTTCGTTCTGATACTTTTGCACCGCTTGCTTTTTCTTGCAGGTATCCCTGGCATCCCTTTTGCATTTTGGAAAGAAAAGCCCTAGGGAGTTTACACTGTGTGATTGTGTCGAAGGAGGACTAAAGCTAAACGAAAAGCTAAATGAAAAGCAAAGCTAAATGAAAAGCTAAATGAAGAGCTAAATGAAAAGCTAGATGAAAAGCTAAATGAAGAGCTAAATGAAAAGCTAAATGAAGAGCTAAATGAAAAGCTAGATGAAAAGCTAAATGAAGAGCTAAATGAAAAGCTAAATGAAGAGCTACATGAAAAGCTAGATGAAACGCTAAATGGAAAGCTAAATGAAAAGCTAAATGAAAAGCTAAATGAAACGCTAAATGAAAAGCTAAATGAAAAGCTAAATGAAAAGCTAAATGAAGAGCTAAATGAAAAGCTAAATGAAAAGCTAAATGAAGAGCTAAATGAAAAGCTAAATGAAGAGCTACATGAAAAGCTAGATGAAAAGCTAAATGAAAAGCTAAATGAAAAGCTAAATGAAAAGCTAAATGAATCAAAGGTTCACAATTAAAATCAAAGGAGGACTAAATCATTTCGAGGTTAGCGCAGCTGACCCTCTGGAGAGGTTCCTACGACCTTCAACGAGATGTTCCTCTTCAATGCAGCTGTCATGGGCTTTGCAGAGAGTTCCTTGGAATCCTTGACGCTTTGGGATTGCTGGCCCTCGTAACTGCAGAACATAAGCGCTCAATGATCAATCCAAAAGGTTTCGAGACTTTATAGATATTTGAATGATTTAATTTGATGGCTTCTCGCGAGCCTAGCTTTGATTCGCCGTGGGCCAAGCTCTCGACGGCACCATTTTGAGCAAAGCTGTGAAAGCTTTGCCGCACAAAGGTTTCGTAGAAGGCTCCTTTCTACAGCTATGCATAGCTTCCCATTGTGCAATGCATAGCCTTGAGGAGTTCCCAGCAGTCTTATTTACGTGCTTTGCTGATCTTCACTGTATAAACGCAGAGCTGTGTAAGGACACAATCATACTACACCATACTTGATATACTTGCACACGTGGAAGTACCCAGCAAAGTATCGTCAAGAATCGCAGGAAAAGACAGCACACACACACACAACCACATTTTTGCACAACCGCTTTCTTTTGTGAAAGCTCTGCTGTGTCATCAGGGGAAGAAAAAAGGGAGGAAGGAAGAAGAATGGCAAGGATACCATAGGAAGAAGAACAAGGGGAGAGGATGGGGAGAGAGGAGAGAGCAAATACAGGAAGCAGGGTAGAAGAGTGCAGGAAACGCTTGAGAAGCGCAGAAGAAGAGGAGGATGAAGGAAGGAGAAGGGGGTAGGGAATACAATATTCAGATTGTGAAAATCTGAGTGGGAAGCAAACAATTTGAGGTACAGCTTGACGAAACCAAAGCTACAGATAACAAATAATCATCCTCTCCTGCACAAATGCCAATAGGCCGGCCGGCAGATAGCATGACAGTCAGTGTATAACAAACAAGATCCACCTAATGTATCTTATATCTCGAATCTTCCATATACCAACATCCGCACATGATCGAACCAGCTTGGGAGTATGGCATGGTTCCAGTATGTTCCAGTAAACCAAGACTGAGACGGACTTTGAGGTGTCTTCCGAATGATCTAAGCTTTTTTCCCTGTTCGCGCGGTTGCTTCTGCTTTTCTTCCATTCTTCCACTTGTTACTTCCGGTCTTTTCTACAAGTGCTGTGAACCAGAAATGTTAAGCACATTCGACAAAAAACCGACAGATTGTGAGGTGGCTGGATGAGCTTGGTCCTGGAACAATTCGACAACATCGTAACCAATGTGGCGAATTCTTACCGCCACCTGGCTGCAACAACCAATCAGCAGACCTGTTGTGAAATCGGTGCATGGTGAGGTTTGCAAGAGGAATGCGATGTTCTCTCTTTGGTTCTGTCAAAGTACCTTGGCTTTGCCATTCGTGGCCTCAGCTTGGAGCGTTTTTTGGTGGTGATGCTGGTCTACTGGTTGTTGGATCTGGATGGACATGGTCTTGTACAATCTTTCAATTTGTTATTGGGACCCAAGAAAGAAAGCCTGATTCGCACTTGTGCCTGCTTGTACATTCCTTTACATCATTGCATAATATAACTATTATATGATCTGGCTTGAAGATTAAGCCAAGCAAGCTGGACAATGCAGACAGACTCTGAGTGCATGCCGTCATTTCTCGAGCAGCTTTCGATCTTCATCCTGGCAGGCCCAGTGGACATGCAAATCCCAAAATCATCCATTTGTATCCATTTGTTTTCATTTGCTTACCTTTCGGTGCTTGATTCGATAGCAGTAAGGTGCACTGAGCAAGTGTGCCTCAATGTGCACGGACTAAAACAAAACATGAAGCCCCAATCGTGAGACCTTCACTGCCCCCTGTTGATTCGGCCTTTCCATTCTATTGCTACCCGAGTCTGTAGTGTGTTGGGCACTGCAGGAGTGAGCAGTGAGCATTCAGTCGCTTTGTAGAGTGTTTTGCCATTTGTACATTTGGCTAGTAACTTCAAACATCCTCAAACCATAGAGGACAGAGTTCAATCTTTCCAGATTGCAAAGGGTACCTTATCAGTTGTCAAAGCAGCTGATTCTTGCCACAACTGATATTCCAAGATTCCAAGGTACACGGGTCCAATTAACCTCCCAGAGTGTCTTGGCTCCGGTAGAGGCAACTATTGTACGTTCAAACTTGGGACTTCAGCTGGAAAGCGCTGGAAATTGCAATCTTTGTGTAGAAGGGAGCACCAGTCGATGACTTAACCGATGACTTAACTATGTCTACAGAGAATGCCGTCTTTCGGCTTTGTGGCTTTGTGCTCGCAGAACATTCAGACCATGAATGGTCACGATTTTTTGGGTTTGTTTTTCATTGCTGTCACGAGCATGGCCCCACCAGGCCCCACCCTGCATGTTGTTTTTTCTTTCATGAATTCACAGATTGGACCTACAAGGATTTTTGAGATATGAGTGCATCATGCAGAGATTGAGGTTCAAAGCAGTGACGCTTGCATCGCTACGGTCCCTTGTTCCAAAGGACTGCTCTGCTCCGGCTTGCGAACTCTTCACCCCCATTTTTGAAGTCTCATATTCCTGTTTCCTGCAAATGCAGAGATTATTGCAGCTGATGCAAACCTGCTGTTTGACGCGAGACCTTCGCATTCTGAATCTTTCGCATTTTTCAATTAGTTCGCAGACTTTTGAAGCACATGTTTGTGTTTTTTTCATTATCATATTCAAGAAGTTTGCACACTATTTCAACAAGTTCGCGATGTTTTTCTTCCCTTCAGAATGAAATTACTCCTATGAAGCAAGCGGCAAAGACTATGAGACAATGTTACTTAACTTGTGCGAAGACCAAAGAGGCGGTGCCATCTGACCTTGAAATCTGCACTTTCTTTATTGAGGTCGATGTTTGACTGAACAACTGAACAGATGTCCTTTCCAGGAATGGGACTCTGACCATGAAGTTGCGTGGAACTGGCTTTGGGAGAATGTTGAGCGAATGCTCAAGAGCATGATGGGAAAGCCACAGGACAGGGACACTGCTCGTGTTTGGTTGTAGTTCGGGCAAACGTGGACAGAAAACTCTTCAGAAGATGCTCTTAGTCGCCAAGTTGTCCATTGCAAGGCCTGTCTTGTGACAGTAGAAGATGATGTCGGATTTGGTAAGACAAGTCAAGGGGGGTGGCCACATCTAGCACTGGTTGTCACTGGTTCCTGGGTGCAGCAGTCCACAGGTTCAAGAGAAGGCAGTGGAGCGCTTCATCATGGCTTTGCAAGAGGATGAGATCAACCACCTCAGACGTGAAGTCTACAAGAGGTTTCCTCGTCACAGACAGCAACACAAGATCACACCGTCGCATCTTATAGAATGCATGATGTGCATATATTTGCATATATTTGCATGATGCATGGATGATGACTGATGATACCAATTCTGACATTCAGGACTTGCAGCCCTAGTTCCAACATTGCAATCTCTGCAGCTTCACTAAGGTTTTTTCAGCTGGCACCAGCTGGGCAGGACGCCGGCCAGCTAGTTGCTGCGATGGCTCAACATGGAAGGGCCAGCAAACAGAAAGCCAAACAAGGATTTAAAGTGACACATAGTGACGCATTAGATCATTGGATACACTTGGCACACACACGCTAATGTATACTGTAGCACGGACACCGTCCAATCTACATAGGATACATTGTTGTAGTTTCAATTTGACGTCCTGGACGAGTCTCTTGCAGCTTCGAGCCCTCTGAACAGCGAAACAGAAAGACACTTTTCGGGAGGAATTTCTTAGCCGCAAGTCTTAGCGTTTCTCAATATGTCACAATCAACTTATCAATCAAACAGTTGCAGTCTTTGATGCTCAAGTCTTTGATGCTCAAGTCTCAAATCCCATGCCTTGAACTTGGGTCGCAGGACTATTTCAAGCAGTCCACCACGCGTTTGTTCTTCATCGCAGACAAGATTCTCGCCACAAGACTAAGAACTTGCCAAATTATTCCATGGCAAAGCCCCACATGCTGGTTCTGCAAGTACTTGACAGATCTTCACAGTACAATAGTTTAGAGAAAGAGGTGTTAAATCGCAATGGAACCCAAACAGTTGCTTTTCCGTCTTGGAGTGTCTGCAATGTATGCTGGAGACATTATACTTCTGAGATACCTGCGCACCATCAAGACTTAATCAGAACACATCAAGCCTTCGCAGTTGCTTCATTGGTGCCGCCAGGATCATTGAAATGACTGTCGAGATGTACAAGAATCCGAAGGGCATGGTTGGAGAGCTCTCGGCTTTGGGCCTGCGTCTGATACTTACTGATTCTGTGAGAAGAGCACAGCGGGGAGGTTGCCTGCAGGGTTTTAGCAACATGTCCTGTCTACCAAAGCTAGTTGTAACAGCTCTAAGAGTATTACCTGTCATATATGAGCATACCTTCAACCCTCCTTGCAGTACAGGCTGCAGAGAACAATTTGCCAAGATAATTAGATAGACAGACAGACAGACGCACACACACGCACTGTTTCTATTTTTCATGCCAGCCCAGTGCAAATGTGCAAGGAACATAGTGATTTTACTCTGGAAGTCTTGAAGCATCTTGAATCAATGTTGAAGCATCTTGAAGCAATGATGAAGCATCTTGAAGCAATGCAGCATTGGAAAACAGAAAAGCACAGAAAGCTCCAGCTTGGGTGTGTATCGTGTCCAGTATGAGTTCAGTTTCAACTCTGGTGCCTGCAGCTGAAAGCAAAAAACGCTAACAAGATAGTACGTACACAAGAGAGTAGAAAATAGAGAAAGATAGAAGGCAGTAGAATCCTGCCAAAAGAAACACAATCCAAGCACTCTCTCCAAGGGTTGATAT
>VSDK01017045.1:57000-71407 GCA_009767595.1 Symbiodinium kawagutii | reverse complement strand
GCAATAGAAGCCGGCCAAAAGAAACACAATCCAATCACGCTTTCCAAGGGTTGATATTCTCGCTGTCTTTTAGGCCCCGCAGAAGCTTTCGCATTGCACTTTGAGGGGGCATCACTAAGCGCTGGCCACATGAAGGGAGCTGTCCTTGTTGGCAGGTCTTGGTTTTGCAAAGAGGAGCCTAGTGTGCGTTTACGATGTTCCTGGAGGTCTTCTTTTTCTAGGAACCAAGGTCCCCGAAAGACATACGGGCTCTGAGCATCTACTGTATATCTATCATATTCTGTAACTATATCACTAGAAACTATTAAAGTAAACATGTGCCAAATATGACAGCAATGATTCAACATAGTTCAAGCGCTCTTGTGCCTTTTTGAAAAAGACAGTTTGAGCATTCCGCAATCCAAAAAAATATACATACATTATGGTTATGGACATAGATAGCTGAGATGCTGAATGCTGTGTAAGACAATGTACTAGTTTCTTTCCAATAAGATTCCAAGTCAGTCAATGTCAGACATATTTGTGTCTTGAAATCAGCCGGAAGCCAAAGCAACCTGAACGACATGTCGCACAAGCAATGGCTACGGTCTAGACTAGACGTATGTCTTCCTGAGGCCATGTCGGCTATGCAATTCCCACGGAGCTTTTCTCTCCGTTTGTTTCAAGTGCAGTCGACGTGGTGAAGGGAATGACATCGGATCCTTGACAAGCCACATGTGCGGAGGGGTGAATGAAGAACAAATCATTGAAACGTATTTAAACTTATTTCCGTCATATTTTTTCTAAGCTTTTGCGTCTCCAGATTCTCGACATATCTTGAAGTATTTCAAATCGAATGGGAATTGCTCCAGGCAAAGGTCTCGTAACGGGCAACCAGCAACCTTCAAGTGAGAAACATTGCAGCTCTTATAGGCCAATTTATATGACTTATGATATTGAAACCATGATTAATGCAATGTACAGCACATTGAATATAATGCAGTATTCGGATTAATGACCCAATCCCCACACACAAGGTCGACAAGGTCTTGGGGGTTGAGACATTTCAAACTGGCTACGGGTCAATACTGACCATCTATGATGGGGGATGATATCCAATAATAATCGGGAATGCAATGGTGCACCAAGGGTACAGGGTTTCAACCCACAGCCAACTAATTCTTCCTAATCATTAGAGAACTATTCCACATATTAAGCAAATACTACAAGAAAATTAGAAAAACCAAGTATCAGCCGGGGGTTGTTTGATCTGAGTATATCTGAGTACTGTATTTGTTTGCCGTGGATATTATTCTGATGGGTCTTTCTGGGGAAATATTTGGTTGTCAATTGATTTAGAATTGAACCAGGACGTTTGGCAAGCTGGGCTGGTCAATTAATCTGAAGGAGTTTTGAATCCAATATGCATAGATTTGGTGGTTTCTCAAAGGGGGTATCCCCAAATCCTCCAATATTAGTCATTCATAGATTTTATAGCAATAAACCAACCATTTTATGGGGTCCCCGAGTTTGAGAAACACCCTTGAAGTGTATGTGTTTTTTGCATAGAGTGTGGACAAAGAAAGACCGGGATAGGCCACATTGCATCCAGGATCAGACTGTGGAGCCTCCGTTCTGAGATCCAGACTGTTGCAGCTGTTACATACATACCACAGCGATCCGTAGCCCATTTTAGAGCCATAGTAGCCATAGCCAATACATGTACACACACACACACAGAGTCTTAGTAGATCTTAGTAGTTTAACTGACATTTAATTGTCCTCTTGTGGCAATCCATGTCTTTATCTTGGTTGGCGCTTTGGCCTTTCTTTGAAAGACTTTGCCAAAACATTCAATCTTTGAGGCTTCATGATGCATCATTTTGTGGCACCGTCATGTTATGATTTGTCCCCAGGACGAGAACGCAGAAACTGGCTTTCGTTGGTCCTTGACACTGGTGGCAAAGATCTTGGTTCGGACCATTTTGGAAGGTGCAGGGGGTCGCTATAAATCACAGTGCATCTTCATTCGACGCGCGCACACAGTTTGATGCCAAGCGGATGAAGGCGATGTGATGTAGTAAATGTAATCTAATGTAATGTGATGAAAAGTAATCTTATCCCATTTAGGGTCAGTTTGTATGCTGTAAGTTTAGGGTCAGCAACCCCTAAAAGGGTCCCAATACACAGCTAGTCTTCCGATGGAATAGCAATGTTGTTTTGCAAGAAACCCCGAAAAACGAAGGCGGGCCCCCAAAAACGAAGGCTGGGCATTCATGTTGAAAACAGTGCAAAACGAAGGAGGGCCCCCAAAAACGAAGGCGGCTGAGATATTTCATTTTTTGGTCTATTCGTTTTGGAGGTGGCTGTGTGTTTACATATATATATATATTGTATATATATATATATTGTATATATATATATATTTCATATATATATATATATTATATATACGCATGCACTGCCTGTACCGCATCTACTACGTGCAATAGCTTTTGCAATGCGTGTAGGATTCTGTAGTAATTTGTGTAATTTCACGGAGCGTCATGTATTGTCTTGTATATAATGATGTAATGTAATCTAGCATGATGTACGCAATGTATGTAAAGTATTTATATCTACAATTGTCGTACGCGTTGTATGTGTTTTTGTTGTGGTATCATGCTACATGCAGTTTGTACTGTAAAACGATAAGAAAAAACAAAAAGATAAGGCGGAGAGGCCACAAGCAATTTGTGATAGGCGGTTTTCACCACCTCAAACGTAGTTGCCAAGGTCAGTCGTGTGCAACTCATCTCCAAGTGGTTCATTGGTTGTCAGCTCATCGAGGGTTCTTCGATGCTCTCTTTATTTCAAAGCACGACGCAACCCTTGTGTTTCCCGTTTCCCTCCAGACGCTTGACCCCTTTCCCGAACATAAAGATACATGATCACACAAACTTTTTTTTGTTACACGAAGAGACCCGACCAGCCAGCAGCAAATCATCCGAGCCCCCAGCTGCTGCTTTTCAGCAATTGCTTTGAGTTCAGGCTCCACAATTGTCATGAAGGCGGTGAATACCAACTCTGAAAAGGCCATTGCTAGTGCTGCTTCGCTGTTAGCAGTGGACGGTCAGAATTCCAGGTATCTATGCCGATCCTGTTTATGCACACAGAGATGCAGCAACCAACGTCAATAAGTTTGAGTACTACAGAATCCATTGTAGCAGTGTCACTAGTGCTGCGAGTAGTCTGATTTAGTTCCAATCCTTTCATCCGATCAATCTTGGACCGGAACGCCCCAAGACTTGGGATAGCGAATGTACAAAGACAATCAGCCAAGACCAAGCCATCCCGCTGAGGTTGGGGATTTCTAGCATTTTTGCATATTCGAACATGTCCAGTGGTACCTCTCATTGACTTCATTATTCGCTTGAAGAAGGCTGCAGGTAGCAGATTTTATAGCAGATTTTATAGCAGATTTATCTGCTTGCAAGAGCCTTTAAGAGCTCTTTATAGCTCGCTCTTATCGAAGGCTATCACTGTTGTCAAGGCCTTGAAGAAGGCCATCGCTGTTGCACCGCGTGGGCGTCGCTCAGTGGATTTGCTGAATATCACAGCTGCTTGGCCGGTGAAAGATGGACGCGGAAGGGACTCTCTGTGAATGTTTGGGATCGCATATCTGATTCAACTCTTGCGTGTTTGATGTTTTTATATGTTTTTGGCAATTGGTTTGAATGCATTCAATGTATTTCAATGTGATATCCATCCTCAGTATGCAAGATTCATCAAGATTGTGCAAAGATGATTAAGGCATGTAAATATCTAGAGGCAATACACTGGAATGATGCATCCAATCACAGAAATCATTCTTCTTGCCGTGCTGGCAACCTGTTTTGACAACCACTGGCAATGATCACACATGCACACAAGGAACATGTATGTAACATGTATGCAGGAGACGTCATGCAGTGGTCCATACGGCCGAAGCTGCAAGCTCTTCTCCAAGCTTGCAGCCCCGTATGTCAAACCCGTAAGTACCTGCAGGCATGCATAGGCATGCTTCAGATCCAGATTTTGATAGATAGATTTTGGATTGCGCAAGTTGAGCCGGTCACAAAATCATGTTGCTGGTTTTGGATTCAGGTTGGCTCTCAATCAATCTCTCCGTTTTACTGGTCCATTGAGAGCGGCAGCTTGATTTGCGCGAAGGTGGGTAGCAGCTACAGGGCTTGACATTCGGAGTTTGAAAGAAAGAATCTATTTACACGTCTTCCGTCTTCCATCATCTTCCTAATTTCACAGAGAGGGAGGATCAAAATTGCTCACTAGATCACAAAGCGTCAGAACAATATAGTCATAGTGGCAGACACCTGACCAGTGGCCTGACCAGGCCATGCTACAAGATCTGCTGACAATTCGCGCGGATCGCGACAACTACTACTATGGTTGCGATTCGCTTTTCACACGTCATCCAGAGCTGATACATCGCTTGTGCTCCTTGGCTGACGATGTCATTTCTGACCTTGATGATAAAGGTAGTAATTATATAAATAAATGTAATAAAGCAGGGACATGGTAGTACAGTAGTCAATCGAGTAAAGTGCAGTACTCGTAGCATTTCGTCAATGCGACAATTCATTAGAACTATTTGAACCTTTTCGTTAGAACTATTAGAACCCTTTCTTGTCGCTGACGGTTGCCACAGTTGCCACGATAGACGATAGCTCTTGATTTGAGATCCTCACTTGTGACATATGTTTGGACAGGAGTGGGTTCAGCATGGCACAGGCTTCCTGTTTGGCCTTCATGCAGACCGATGTTTACATTAATCCATCGTCGCACTTGCCGGCAGTACGTGCAATGCCATGGCTGAAGTTTCCAAAATTAGGAAAAGTATCGCAGATTTCCAGGCTGTGTCTTATAGTTTTGGTTGTGTCAAAATTGCAGGTGATGTGCCACCATTTTTTGGCTACTGGTAGCTTGAATTTGGCCAAGTTATCACCACAAAAAAGAGGATCAAGGTGTGATTCAGCAATAAATGACACTTTCCTAGTAGGGCTAGAGTGCACACTGTTGTTGAGGTAATGTGTAGCCGTTTTATGTCTAGGAAATCCTTGCTCACTCCATCGCCGCTGAATTCACAAGGGGATCCAGCAGACGTATGTTTCCTGCGTTTCCACAAAGAACCCCCTGCAACTACTAAATGATCAAGACAATTCAAGGCCTGAACATCGCAAATCCCAACATGCAAACATGATGGAACAAAGCTTGTATTTGATCCCGTGCTATGGCTTCCATTGGCTTTACTTTACATCCTCTACATCCTTTACATCCTTTACATCCTTTACATCCTTTACCAAGAGTATTTTGTTTAACTGTAGGCTCTGGTGTTGAGGAGCGCAGTGTGTTGGCCAGGGTGGTGGTTGTGGATGGTTGACCATGGCTGAGGTACGACCCATAGATACACTGTACTGCAGTGTGATGTCATGTGCCATGATGTATTTGCATGTATTTGCATGAGTGCTCTTGAATGATTCCACCGATGCTTTGGTTCACACGAGGTGCTGACGCGCCATCTCTCTTACAAGTGCTTTTGGATCCTTGGCGCCACTGTGATATGGCTTCATTTTGGATCTGTATTGGCATATTGGCTCATCTATGTTCATCTTGATTCTACTTGTTCCACGACATGCCGAATCTATGGGCAAGAATGAACCGCACATGCGGAGCTTTCGCAGCGCTTGCATAGCTTGGATCTTTGAGCTTTGGTGACCAACCAGCAGGTTGAAGTGATCCTTTGAGCGACCCAGGATGGACTCGTTTGGCGGTCTCGCTTAACTGCTGGAGGCGTGGGAAGGACCAATCTACAGTGGCAGTGCCATGGAACTCAGAGTAAAAGGCATCCACATCCGGAACTGATTATGTAAATTTGTGAAACAGATTGGTTCATCGGATTTAATTGGTTGCGGATCAGAACATTGCTCGATTTCATCTTTGGTGTCAATGAGTAGCCTTAATGGAGCGGAGAGTTTCACATCTAATGTCTTGTCGAAAATTCTTTGGACATGAAAGAAGCTATGCTCGTTGACTTTTGATAGGATATCGGCTTCTCCTGAAAAAGTCGCTAGCAACTGTGCATGCATGGCGCTTCTCACTTTGAATGTACCCAATTTGTGCACTGCTGAGTGAGTCGATTTGCAGCGGCCACGTGGTCACTATTGCAACAGGCTACCGACGGGTGAACTATTATGTGAAGTCCCTCGCTTGAATTCCTTCGCCAGCGTGAGATGCGATGTGCAAAACATCTTGTACCGGCACAAAGGATGTACCACATTTCCTGTACAAGCTGCATCACATTTCATCATCAAGAAAAAAGATACAAGAAGTGCTTTCCCAAGTCGTAGCAGATTCAAATCCTTTGCCCAGAAGCTGATGATGCAACTATTGACAACGTTGTTCCTGCGCTGGAAGTTAGAAGCCATGTTGTCGGTTGCTCATACATACGTTTACGGAAACAGATCAAACACACTGGACACTTTGGAACAAAGCACCCGCCAATGGGGGAACAGTGTGGCCAATACCAGGAAAGAATGTTAAGACAATTTAAGACACGTTCAGTCCGAAGTCTCATGTTGGGCCGCACACCACATGACGATTGGCACGATGGGCCCCACTTTGGGGGCCCCGCTCTGCCACGGTGGGGTCCCTTTGAATTGAAGCAAGGCATTTGGTCGAGGACCAGGAGGAAAATTTCAGCCAGGCCGAAGCGCGACGGAAAGGCAAGTACCAATATCAATATCTATATATAAGAATCTACATTAGCTAGTATATGTATATTATCTATAATAGTATCTATATTATAAGGTATAAGTATTATAAATACTGGTACTAGCTACATCTAGCTAATAATAATACTAATAATTGTAATATCTTTACCAGTACTTAATAATACTAGCTACAAAATACTTATCATAAGTTATGAGTAATACGTTTTGTAATACTTATCTAGTTCAACTTTCCTGGGCTTGATTTGCTTGGCAAGAGCCCAATTTCAAGCAGTGAGATGGTTGAGCGGCTTCGGATTCGGACACTTGACTTTTACGTTCCAAGAAAGCTTTGAATATACCCTTAATACCCTGAAATATTCTTGATCGTTTCAATATCTTTCAATATCTGAAGGCATTTTTGAACAAGCTTTGAACTTTGGAGCATTCGATGGGTTTGTTGCTGGCAGGCCCTCGAATGGTTGGCAGATTTTCGAGAGCCCAAAATCATTTGCCACCCCGTGGTGGTGCTTGAGCGGAACATCAGGAAGTTGTGCTGTTGTCGACAACTGGATCCACAAATGGCACCCCAAACTCATGTCAGCTCTACAATTTACACACGTCAGACATGTATCCCCATCAATTTGCGCTACAGATTGCTAGTTTTTGTGGTCTCTATGAGCCTTGATTTGAGGGGTCTTTTACAGCTCCAACATGGGGTCATAGCCCAACTATATGTAGGGAGTTAACTTAAGATTCAACAGAATTTTTAGAGTACGGTTATGCTCAGTATTTGTAGCAGGCCAGTCGCAAGTAGGAAAGGCACTCATGTTAAAATCACCATCATTGTGAATTGTAGCTGTCATGTTGGTAGTAATTTGATCCGGGTCGCGGAAAAACCCACAAAGTATAGGAACTCATGGTCCCTACAATCCAAAAAGAAATGAGTATTTTGTATGAACAAGTAGTCTCAGGCACGATGTTTTGTATACTTGGGTGCATGCTGCTTACATTCATCACGTTGTTTTGTAGGCTCCATTTATGGGTGTCATGTGGGGTAATCCACGCAGAGTCATGCATACCTTGTAGGCTCGATTTATGGGTGTCATGTGGGGTAATTCACAGAGAGTCAGGTATACTTTGTAGGCCCATGTTGGACCATTCAGGGGAACAAGTGACGGGAGTTGCAACTTCATGCAAGGGTTGGGTACGAAATGCATTTTGTAGTGGCTTCACATGGCCTCATCATTTTGTGAAATTCAATGGACTTCAGATCACTACAAATCGATTTTCAAATATGTCAGGGTTTTGATAAGTTTCAACATAATGGGGACAGCAATTTGTAGCAGCCCTTTTTGGACAGAACATGGAGTGGTGCATAGCAATTTGTAGGGGACAAATCTGAAGCAGGCAATTCTTAGGAACTGCAATTTGTAGCCATGAAGTATTAGCGTTACTTTTCCAGAATCATAATTTAGCTGGTTTTCCTGTCTACTGCGTTTATAGTACTACATTTTGGGTGCTATGACCTGACCCCCCTAATTTCCTACAGGGATACACATGTCTCAAGATTTCCGATGCGATTGGCACTGATGTGATATAGAGAGTAGCAGCCCTCGGGGACCTACCACGGAGTTAGGACTGCCACTGGGCTCGTGCGCTCAGGTGCTATTTGCTGACATGGTATGGGGCCATCTTGCTCTGTACAGCTTCCTGGTTGGGTCACTTGCAGCCTGAAATGGGCATATAGACACAAAAGACAGGATGATTAAGGTGATGGAAAAGATGCAGACTTTCAGATACGTGAGGTTGGGTCAATATCGTTATCAAACCAGCCAAACTAGCGCGTTTGCTCGAACAACTCAAGTTCATGTTTCGGTATGGATCTAAGCGAATGAGGCTTGATGACATGCTTCACAGATCTTCTCAATATGATGCCATGGTTCTGTTGAATCTGGCAGCTGGCGAGGCGAATCTATTTCTTGTTCATGCTGTGCCTTTTCATTACAAGCAACCTGGCGTGATTCCAGTCCAAACAAGTCACTTGTTTCGAGATATCGCAAAGGTGTCTCTGCTTTCCTGAAGGGTTGCAACTACAAAGGTATAGTAAGTGTGTATAAATAAACATTTCAATAATTAGAACCCGCACAAAAGTCTTCAATAGGAGGGACGCGTGATCATATGAGAGGTTGGGGGAATGTTCTGCCCATAGGAATGTGCTCGAGGATTCTTGTTCGCAGCTTTGGTCGGGTTGTTTGTTGGAGCTGCGAATGAATGTCGTGGTGAAGTTTGTTGTGTTGGCGTTGCTAGCGTGGATGTTCGTATGGTCTGGGTGTTGCTGGTTGCTTTTGAGATATTGTGTAAGTAATTGTGATGAGCTCCATGGCACTTCACTCTATGCTGAGCTCCATGACCCTTCTGAGCTACTTCTTCTCTGAGCTACATCACTTCTCTGAGCTGCATGACTCCTCTAAGCTACTCTTCTCTTCTCCGAGCAACATGATCATCTAAGCTATTCGTCTCTGCTGAGGTACATGGCTCTTTGGAGCTATTCTTCTCTGAGTTACCTGA
This sequence comes from Symbiodinium kawagutii, assembly GCA_009767595.1. Taxonomy (NCBI): domain Eukaryota; class Dinophyceae; order Suessiales; family Symbiodiniaceae; genus Symbiodinium; species Symbiodinium kawagutii. The sequence goes on along the minus strand of VSDK01017045.1, from coordinate 62,111 downwards.
CTCTTAATCTCCTCTGGCCTACATGACTTTTCTGAGCTATTGTTCTCTGAACATCTCTGAGCTACATCACTGTTCTGAGCTACTCTTTGCTGAGCTGCATGACTCCTCTGAGCTACTCTTCGCTACTCTTCATGATCCTTGTGAGCTTCTGGTCTTTGAGCTACACGATTCTGCAGGAGTAATTTTCCCCGCAGAATTACAGGACTCTTCTCAGGTATCTTCTCTGATTGACATGATACTTCTCTGAGCTATATGATACTTCTGAGCTCATCTTCTCTGAGCTATTGCCTCATGTGCCATTTACATTGTGGAAAGTGCACGTCGGACGCGTGCATGCATTCAAAGTACCACACGTGCCAGACAAAGTAACCCTGGAAGAGATCTGACGATCGCCTGATGTTCCACTTACATTACAGAAACCAAGCGCAAGGAAGCTTCATGCGCTCCAAATAACACGGCGGCCACGCAAAGCCACACTTGCAAGACATCTCACGATCGCTTGATCTTCCGTTTACATTGCGGAAAGATGCGGAAAAAACACGTGTAGGACGAGTACATGTACTCAAAATACCACCTGGCCAGACAAAGTAAGATTTGCACGACATCTGGTGATCGCCTGCAGGATGTTCCATTTCATTGCGGAAGACACGCGTTGGATGGGTACATGAACTTACAATATTTCGCTGGCCACACGAAATTAAGATCGCAGACTACGAGTGACTGTGAAACCTCCACTCCACTGCGAGCACCTTCAGGGATAAAGCGAGCATGTTTGCGCCCGTCCGCCAAACTGACCCACTAAACAGCCAACGACGAAGCATGCTTCTCCAAGATTTTTCATCTTTCAAATTCGCACATACGATCTTCAGGGCTACACAAGTTTTCCGTTCAATCAGATATTCCCAGCATGTGCGTGTGCATTGTGGAAAGAAGCTGAAAGAAGACTTCATTTACTACTAGTAGTAATTACATATTTGGCTCGACACTTACGTAGCTTTATCGTTTACTTGGCTGTGACACTGACTTGGCTGTCTCTACACAAACTGCTATACTACAGTTACTGCTACAGGTACTTGCTGTTATTACATTTACTGCTATACTGATTTGCTTGTTACGCATACTGGTGCGCTTCCTTGGCTGCTACTTACTTACTGCTACATTTACAGTACTTGGCTTCTACACTTGCTGCGGCTTGCTTGGCGGCTACGTTTATTGCTGCATTTACTTGGCTATTACACTGACTAATACACTTATTTGGCTGCTACACGTACCGCTACACTGACTTGGTGATTACGATTAGTGCTAGAGTTACTTCGCAGTCACACCTACTCCTACACTTACTTGGCTGCTACACTTACTGCTACATTTACTGCTGCACCTATGCTACATCTACTGCCACACTTAGTGCCACACTGACTGCTACACTTAGTTGGCTGTCATTAGACCTACTGCTACACTTACTTGGCCGCGACGCTTACTGCTACACTCACTTGGCTGCTACACTTGCTGCTCCACCTATTTGCCTGTTACACTTACTGCTACACTTACTTGGCTTTTACACATTTTAGTACATCGATTTGGCTGCCAACTACTTGGCTGCTACACTTACTTGGCTGCTTCACTTACTGCCGCACTCACTTGACTGCTTTACTTACCGCTAATTTGACTTGGCTGCGACACTTGCTGCTTCACTTATTTGATTGCTACACTTACTACTGCACTTACTTGAGATGATCTCTGTTTTGGAAACGTATGTCCGAGTTTCTCTACACAATTTCTTTTAATGATTTTGACATATTTTGATGTTGTGTTTCGCCGTGTCTTTCTTTGTTGGAATGGCCTTCATGTCGCTAATTTGAGCTGTGGTTGCAATATTTCTTTGTTGCAATGGCCTTCATGTAGCTAATTTGAGCTGTGGTTGCACTATGTTTATATAAATAAATAGAAATATATATATATATATATATATCAAGATACAGACAAACATCTTCATGCCAACCGAACCAATGCTCCAAGAAACGCCACATGTGCAACTTGTTCTCGTGATCCTATTGTGTGGGAGACGCCATGGCTCGCAGGGATTAATTTGCATATATTTGGGTGGTTTGGAGATGTTTGGAGGTTTATAGATTTTTTAAAGGTTTGCAAAAAAGAATTTATAGATTTATAGATTGTACACTTTGATCTCGGAATTTAGTTTGCTCTACTGGCAGATTCTTTTCGTGTTTGTCAGTGCCAAGTTCCTTGTCAGCGGCAACGCCGCCCACCCGTGCGATTGCTCCTGTATCATACCTCAATCATCAGCGTTTTGGGACCACCTTGGCAGCAACATTCACCATTCTTCAGACATGAGAGCAGATGATGGCAGATGTATGCGCTGGACTAGGTCAAGCAATCATACCGCGGCTGCAAACTGATCATGCTCCCACACTCGAAGAGAACATCATTCTTTTGATCTGCCGCTCCCTGATCTATTTGGGATCTATGCCGCTGTGATGCATTGCGGCGATGCTTTTTGCAAACTCGAAACTCAACCAGCTGGTGACAGGTTTGAGGTACGCTTTTGAGAGGGCCCAGATCAGCCACATCTCAGTGAGATTGTCCTGCCTTTGTCCTGCCTCATGAGCCACCATGCATCACCATGCCTCCGGCCCTCAGGATGAAGATCTTGTATAGCCACTTGGAAGCCGTATGGCAGCTGATCTGCTTAGTCTTTGATCTCAACCTCCAGGGGCCAGACACACACTGCTACAAAATCACCACCTTGGTTTATGTAATAAAATGTAATAGAACACTAATATGAACAGATTGAATGATATACAACACATAATATGAAGAATCATACGAACAATGAGAGTTGTTGGGATGATACTGGCACTATACATGGGAACATGCGGCAACCAGCAATGCTCGCCAAGGTCAGCTCCGTCAGCTGGTGCTCGACTGTAAAAGCCGATCATTCGAAAGGTTGCTTGGCGCTTGGGCCATGGTGGTGCTCGACGTTTCAAGATGTTTCAAGTGTGCACACCGTTGGCAGAACATGGCAGAACATGAATCATGGGCACATCGGCTACTGATCGGGTTGAAACATGTTGAAACCACGTCGCAAAGTGCTCAGAGCGCAACCAGCGGGAGAAATGATGTTCGGAAAGAAAGTCGATCACAGATAATTGTGGCATATCTATCGAATGGTATTATACATTACTGTACTGCAATATGCCTCACTATTCTACATTCACTGGACCCGTTGAGTCCTGATCACAAAATTTGTTCACAGCTTCATACAGCTTCACTTTACCGCTTTCACTTTGTTGCTGAACATCCACTTCTGTCACTTTCAATGCGTTCCACTTTTGTCACTGTCAATGCTTTCTACATTCATGATTCCCAACTTGATTTTTTCAGTCCAGTACTGTCTTCTTATTAGCCTGATCTTAGCGTCTCAGAATATCATAAAATCTTAGCCCTTCCGCTCGCCCACCCCTATTCTCTTTGGCTGGCAGGATCTACGGCATACCTGTGCCGGCATACCTGCTCAGTGACGCAGCAGCAGTTATTGGACATTTTTTGCATTTCTGTGCAGTGGGGGATTGAGAGATGCAGGCAAGGTCGGAAAGCGGTATGATGTGGTAATATCTTGAACAGACATCATGCATGATATTGCATCATCAATTCTATGAGATCACACAATTTGCCTATTGACCTGTTGTAGCACAATCTACCTAATCCCTGATTTTCCACCGTGGTTTCCAGCAAGAAAAGCGAAGAAAGCACACCATTGGAATCATTGTGCATTGGGGATGGTCCATCACTCGTTTTTGTGACCGTTCCTGTGACCCTGATCTCACTTGTGCCAAAGCGCATATGCAATATCATGCAATCATCTCCGGGCATTCGAGGTTTTCAAGAGTCAGGCAATCTATTCTTGCTGATCATTTTGTTGCTCGGCCTTGAGCTTGCGAACGCCAATCTCAGACACATCCCAATCGCAGTTGAACCTCCCTTGGAAGCCACGTACACATTCAGCGCGAACCAGGATGGCCAAGCATAGCTACTGCATCATATACTTGCCCTAAGATGGAAGAAGATCCATTGTAACCAAAGCAAACACTGCAAAGTTGTTAGTCTGACCTTCAAATGTACTGAAAGCTGATCAAAACTGCGAAGAAGTCTGCATGCACAGAGAATGTTGTGTGATGTGATTTTTAGTGTTTTGTTCCATTTGTGCAACGTGCACACACACACATACACAAATTCCTGATTCAGGTTGGAGTTTTTTTTCAGTCCTGTTTTTGTCCTTAAATTCTTGCTTCGGCTGCTGTCTTTTGGCGCTTTCTTGTTCTCATTTGCTTTTTGAATCTGTTTTACGTAGGTTTCTTCAATTTGTTTGCATTTTTTTGTCATGTCTTTTGCTTTAAATCATGGTTTACATTAACCTGGTTTTTTAGGCTTCTGGGTTTTTGGTTTTCCCGTTTTCTTGGTTTTCAACGGTGTTTATCAATTGTTCGATGGTTTCGATCAATCTTTCCATATAACTTCCAGTCTGGCTCTGGGATTTGGACTTTTGGGTTCTGGCTTTTTGCTTTTCCTTTTTTTCTTCGTTTTTCTACTTTTTTTCATGGTTTTCCTTGATTATCAACCTCAACCCCAAAACCCTAAAAACGATCAACTAAACCCGTAAACCCAAAGATATCAACCTACTCCCTAAAACCACCGACCATAAAGCCATAAAACCACACACCCTAAAACCATAAGCTTAAAAATATAAAACAGATACCATAAAACCATGAAATCTAAACAGAAACCTACAAACAGAAGACCTCACTCAACCCCAAAACCAGACAAGGTAAAACATGAACCTAGAGACTGGAAGCCTAAACCCTAAAACAAGCAACCCTAAAACCCTGAAAACATGAACACATCAACCCTGCAGCCACAAACCAAAAACCACAAACCCTAAAACCATACACCCTAAAACCCTAAAACATCAAACCATACACCCTAAAGCCTTGAAAGCGTACACCCGCAAACCATACACCCTAAAACCTTCAAACCATCTACCCCAAAATATGCCAAAAACATCACCACCACCGCCACCGCCACCACCACCA
>VSDK01017045.1:45201-56961 GCA_009767595.1 Symbiodinium kawagutii | reverse complement strand
CCACCACCACCCCCGCCGCCGCCTCCGCCGCCGCCACAACCACCACCACCGCCACCACCACCACACAAAACCAGAGGAAATCCCAGTAAAACAGGATCCAGACATTTCCAGACCAAAAAACATTGAACTTTGAACCGTCAACCATCTAAAGAACATTAAAGCTCCCAAACTATATCCAAACGTGCCAAATTTTGTTTCTCAGGATTGCAATGTGTGTGCAAGAGCCGCTGTGGTATTGCATTGGCTCACCAGAGTTTCAGCAGGGAACCCAGTGATAGTGAGAGGTGCTTCACAGCAGATGAATCCACGACGTTTTTTTTTGTACACGGCTGATTTGTGGATCGCGTAGACTCCGGAATTGAAAAACGCATGCGAACAGACAGTGATTCTTTGTTGGAAAAACTCGATTGAATCTGAAGCCGACAAAAGAGAAACATTCCGAGACATCCAGGGTTGGGAATGGAGATTGTTGAGGTTAGAATTTCATCACAACGATCTCAGTGTTCTGACTCCATCTTTCAACTGAGGGAAACCATATTCACTCCAGTCTGCGCAGCATCGATGGAGAAAAAGGAGGTTTACGCTGTTTTTTCAGGCCCGCAATCGTCATTCCAGGGATGGATCTTCCGGATTTGTTTTTTCACTTCCCCGTATATAAATTGAAGTGTCCAAAGTGGCTAGAGCCGAAAGCATACTAAATCTAATTCCATGCACGCACTGCAGTCTCTCCACATCAATAAATTACTACTGTTACTTAAATCATTAGTCAATGTAATGGAGTGAAGTGGAGACATGATACACATTTTGTATGTATATTCCTGTCCTGACGGGTAGTGCGGGACGTGCAGGACATGTCAAGTGTTTCATTTCACAAGACCATGTGAATTGTGAATAACCTACTATTTTTTTACAGAACATAACGGTCAAGTATGTTAGTTGAGTCAGTATAAAGGGTTACATTTTTGTGCGTGGCACGCGGAAGCTCTCCAAATGATATAGCTTTGGACATGGACATGCTGAGCGAGATGCGAACTTCTGAATGGGTCAGTTTCTTCTAAGTTTGAAGCTCCTCGATGGAGAACAGGAGCCTTTGTCGTGCAGCGTAGTCAAGTCTCAATGGAAATTCCAAAGCTGCTCATCGTGGAAGCCCTGCGGAAGCCCTGGGGGTGTCCAATGTGGGTGCCCATCTCTGGGCCCATTTTTGCCCATCTTTGCCTTGTAATTGTTAAGCAAGGAGTGCACAGTTGATCTGACGCATCCAGCTCGTCCTCTAGTTCAAACTCTGCGTGAAGGTCTTTGAAGTTGAGTGTGGACATGCAGGAGCTTGCCTGTGTGTGCCCGTAAGGGTTTTCTTAAGGGTTTCTGTGCTGAAGATGCAAGTTTTCATTCGGACAATTGAGGCTGCCAGCGCGCAACGCCTGATCTCCATTTACAATCCTTTTTGTGGTGGCAGATGCAGGTGAATTGTATCACTGGGACAAATTTCAGCTGCAGAGTCCTTCTATGTTCGTACCCGACGGCTCAACCTGGTACTGGATTATCTCGGTACAAGTGTTTCCCACCCCGTAGAAAAATGTAATATAAAAAGCTTTGATTGAAGCCAAACTGCTTCATAGCTGAGCGTGTTTGTGCCTATTTGCGGCTGAACAACGGCGGCTTGATGGTTTTCAAAATCGATGTTTGCGTTCTAAACTAGGCGTCTTGCATGCACAGTTGTCCTGGATTTCCAATGCTGATGTTTTGCAAAGGTCAAAGTGTCGGTCTCGCAACAGAAATGATTCTACAGCGGCAAATGCTCTTGGGAAATCTCTGGGTGTTGCTTCCGACCGAACCAGAGTGTTTTCATTCGACCACGAAGCCTGCAAAAAACAAATATGCCAGAAGAGTAGGCAGACCGAGATGTGAGGGGCCCGAAATCAGGAGTAGGCGTTACCAGATGATCGCAGGAAACCAAGAGCTGTCTAGACTCGTACATAATTTTGCTGTCTGGCAACAAACGGTCAAACACCTCTTGTCTGTCCACGCGCTGCCCGGCGTATGACTTTGACTGGCTGACTGACTGCGTGCCCCAGTCCTTACCAACTTCCAACTCTTCCAAAAGATGAAGCTTGCGGGAAAAAGTGGATAGATGAAACATGATGAAACAACTGAGTTTCTATCTGCAGTTTGCAGAACCCCCGGCGGAAGCACCACCTTGCGTCAAAGCGAATTTGTTCTACTAAGGTTCTACTATGTAATTTGCCGACAATTATGTAAAACTCCTTCATACAATTCCAGCATCTATTCAGGTTTCTTTGTCAATCGCTGCTTGACAAACTCAGCCGTATCTTCGTTGGATTCGTTTTGTCGGGTCCAATCGATGCTTATTTTGCGCGACGCAAGATCGATTCTGCTACTTGATCATGTTCGTAGTTCTGCAGAACCGAGTGGAAACGGACATTCTAGGCATATCATTCATATATGGCATAATACTGGGAAGGAGTGGTCGAAATTCCAGATGTTTTCAATCACATCCCATCCCATATCAGTTGGGAAAGGTTGGGGGACTATCACCTGGTTCTCGGAGAACAGGCCTTGGAATTCTTCTATACTGGGCTTTGCTGATGGATTTCACCATCCTGTCCATGCGGATATCATCCTTTGTGATGGTCTGTGGCCGGGTCTTGCAAGAGGTAGGGCTCTTCTTGACACTTGGCGTTTCAAAATGCAAAAGCTTTGGTGGGTGCTGGATTGGAACGTGCACTGTTTCATTTGAGACGAAAGGTTTAAAGATGATTAAAGATGTTTAAAGCAGTTTCGGTAAGTACTGGCAGTTTTTGGTCGTCTTGGGTTTTCTAGGTGCTCGTGGGTTTTTAATGCAAAAATGGTACACCCATGTACACGCTCTTGGCACTTTCATAATAATCTATATGCGTTCGAAGTAATTGATATATTGTCTATGATGTATCCATATGGATGCATAAATATATGGACTATTGCCAGCTGTATTTAAACTTGGATCACAATGTCGAGTCAGAACCACCCTTACTCATGCACCTTGGACCCGAAGAATCATGACATTTGCATGAACGGTTTCCAGATGGTAAGTACAACAGCTGGACCTTGTTTTTTTTCTGATTGGCTTGCCGATTTCCTCGTGCCTTCCGATTATGTTGCTGCACCAAGAGAACTCTGCGCACTTGACAGCGAAGTGGCATCGATGTGGAAATCCAAGAAACTCTAACAAACTTCACAAACCTTCACTAAACTAATGGTTGCGCATGCATAGCCCATCCTCCATGCGGTCTGCTGCAAGTGGCCTCCTGCCCGGGGCATGTTTTCATAGTTTTTCTGCATTTTTCTGCATGCTGAAGACATGATTCAAATTGGGATTCGAAATGATTCCAGTCATGATTCGAATTTCAAGTTGATTCGAAGACTTGAAGAATTTGAGGATGGCCTTGATCTTTGCAATTCTTGCCTTTGCCACCTCCATCAGTGCTTTGGAACATCAACTTCCAGACTTCGAAGGTGGCTCCAAGTGATACATTTGGTTTCCACCTTTGCTGCAGCAGTTCTTGAGTTGTTCCAAATGTTGTTCACAGTTTCCGTTTTTTCCTGGTGGTTCTCCACAAGCAGAGCTCAAGTGGCATGATTTTCTTGGCATAGCTTGACACGAGACGAACCCTGTTTACTCATGCTAAGATTTTGCAAAGGCCTGCAACTCAAAAGACACGGAATGGGATGGAATAGGGCTATATTTGGCTGTTCTCTCGGTGCCGATTAGTGTCGCGTTGGGAGAGGACCCTGGCCATAGTAGCTCACGTCGTAACTGTTCATTCTGTATGTGGACGAAGTAACAAGATACGGCTGTTCGGTCCAAACTGCACGGTGGTTGACACGGCAGTTCTTTTTCAGAAAACATTGGAATGCTTTTGTACGAGCAGAAGACTGGGCAGGCGTTGACTCGAGCATGGTCTCGCTCCTTCTCATGTCGCTTCGCATGTACCCAACATCTGGGTATAAGTACATGAAGGAGCTCTGTAGCGGCCCTGTCACAGCCATCCACAGCGTAGTAGAGCAGTCCTTTCCATGTCATTTTCTTCGTTAGGTTTCAGCCACAGAACTCATGGAAACTCCTTTGCAAACTCATTTTTGCAGCTATGTTCCAAGAGAAGTATCCGGGTGAGTTGCACAAAAGGCATTTCAGTGCAGTGTATTTTTGTTCTATGGTCCATGTGCCTTGGGTCACCTGGGGTCTTTGCTTTGATTGGTCACCCCGCAGGATGAGCCTTGGGTGCTGGTGACGGTTTGCATGTTCGCTATTGTCATCATGATCTTCTTCCTGAAGCTTGGCTCTATTCAGTACTCGCAAATCATTGAGAAGATAGAATATGAATGAATATGGTAGAATTGTAATGATAGTTTGATAGAATTCATTGCTATGATTTAGTTTGGAATTGATGAGCTTGACGCACTGAGGAATTTGCTGATCGCTCAGCTGAATCAAGCATATCAAGTAGTCTACGAGGACATGCAGGGTTTTGCACGTCTGGTGCTTAGTGGCTTCACAGGGGAGAAGTATGAAGAAGTGAGTAAGGCGCACCTTTGTTTCAGCAGATTTCTGTGTCAATGTGTCGATGGAAACATTGAAGTTTTGAGTTTCAAAAGGACTGAACTTAACTTTTCATTTTTTTCAATTATTGTTTTACTTGTGTTGTTTTGTTATCTTTATTTAGCAAAATGTGCAGCAGTGCCAGTTTGATGAAATTTGTTGATGAGATCATATGAGATCCATTCGGAGAAAACCTAAGGGAGTCTTGGATTCCACAATGTCCACTTTGCATGTTTTTGTTGCGAGAGATTTCTGTATGAAACAGAGACCCATATGAGATCATCTTAGTACGTGTAGGGGTGTGCAGGGACTCTATATATTTGTATATATATATATATACATATAATTGTAATTGTCTATCTATCTATCTATCTGTCTATCTATCTATCTATCTATCCATCTATCTATCTATCTATCTATCTATCTATCTATCTATCTATCTATCTATCTATCTATCTATCTGTATATGAGTCCAAAAAACGAGTTCAAAGCGAGTGCTCGCTGCAATGGCTACAGAGTTCTAGTGAGCTGACAAAACCCATGGTCCAAAGTTATTTAGGAAGGTTCACGGCAGCTTTGCCAACAAGGTCTCAACCGCGCCTCAGTAATTGTGCTCGGGAACCCCAGTTGTACACAATGTCGCAATCAGAGAATCGAGACAAAAGGTTTTCTCTAGCGACTGACCAGACCTGCTCCAAAGTAGCAATATCCAGCAGTCAAGCCTGCCAAAGTTTGGCCATCCTGGACCTCGCAAGCAGTGATGTGCAGCTACAGTCAATTCATGTTCTTACAACTCTTACGGAGCATCATGCTTTCAGCATGTTTCAGCTATGATCAGGAGAGCCGTTTTCATTTTCCTCAAACAGCTATTGAGTCTGAGCATGGTTTTCTGGTGCTGCAAAATGCAACTGTTTGGTTCTGCCCTCATCGTATGCCACTTAAGCTCTGTGAGCTTGCGATTGGAGATTGGCTAGCCGGCAAGCCAAGGAACTTGGCAAGCCAAGCGTAGGAGCAGAAGTGTCTTCCACATTGTAGCCATTTTCCAGATATTCTCTGAAGCTGAGACATTGAGACTGCTGATAGAAAGTCTTTCAATTGATATTCTGGGTTGGCAGACTCATGAGGATAACAGTTCCCGCAGACCCCAACACCTAAAGATCCTGTCCTTGCAGTGGCCACTCATGCCAAACGAACGGACGCTGGAAACCTAAGGGCTACCTTGGTCGATATTGGTCCAAAACGTTTGGGCACTCAGATGGATTTCAGGGATGCCGTTTGTTGCTTGCTAGTTGTGCAAGATCCTGGTTTTGGTTATCAGCTGAATAGAATCCATAACATTCATAAGATACAAACAAAACAGTCAAAAGTAGTCAAAATAGAGAAGCCGCTTCGGGTATGTTGGGCCAGTACTCGTAGTAGGTAGTATAACCATCCTGTGTTTTCAACTACAATTGACATGGACTCACGGGGCTTGAATGCAATTGCCACTCGGAAAAGACCACAAGCAGGCAAACCACCACAACAATGTTCACTTCAAATACATTCAGATTTCATTTGCACCACCAAAGTATGTATGTACACAGATAGTACATTATAGTACTAGGTGTACAGATATAGATTTATAGATAGAAAGATTGGAAAACGGCTTACATATTTTATATACATATGTATATAGATATATATGTGAAACAGTTTGTACGCATGCACAGATGTATGTAACATATTCAATATAATGTAATCTGATGTAATGTCATCCAAGGTCATGACATGTCAAGTAATGTATGTATGTTTGGTATGTAATGTAGTGTTATAGTGTTAAAGTTATAGTGTTATAGTGTTATAGTGTTATAGTGTTATAGTGTTATAGAGTTATAGTGTTATAGTGTTATGTTATGTTATGTTATGTTATGTTATGTTATGTATGTCTGTAATGTAAACAATGTAATGCAATGTAATGCAATGCAATGTAATGCAATGTGATGCAATGTAACGTAATGCAATGGACTGGAATGGAATGCAATGGAATGTAATGGAATGTAATGCAATGTAATGCAATGTAATGCAATGTAATGCAATGTAATGTATGTGATGTGATGTGATATGATGTCATGTGATGTGATGTCATATCACGACGTCACGTCACGTCACGCCACGTCACGTCACGTCACGTCATGTCATGTCTTGGCATGCCATATATGTATGTACCAGTATGCTTAAACATGACGGACCGGTGACATCGTGTGACGCGGAAAGTGCGAGCAGAAGCAGGAGAAATGATAATCTTTGCAGCAAAACCATGCATCTAAGAAAAAACATCTTCTTTTCTAAGGAGTGTCGTTCACTGGCAAAGAATCCCGAACTTTGACGCTTATTCATTCCATTTCATTCCTTTTCACTGATTTCAAATGGGGCTTTTACACAACCCCACTTTTCCTGGGCTCACATCGCAAGGCTGGAAACGTTTCCTCACGAGTCTACGTTTTGATGAGCGGCTTGAGTTCAATGAAGGTGACATCGGTTTGGCAGGCGCACTTTTTGAGAGCTTAGTTCGCATGTCAGGTGATGAACATGTTGTCATCTCCAAAGACTGCACTTAGTTCTGCCGCGTTGTTCGTTTTGCATTTCACTAAATGACCGTGCGTTGCATTGCATGCGCAGCCACAGGTGGCATCCAAATTCTTGAACCTTCAAATGCTCCATGGCTGAACATATTCCAGCAAGTTCATGATGTCCTGGAAAGGCCTACTACTTCTGTATGAGTATACCGTTGGAAATACTTCCATATAGAATGTAGGAGTGTGCAGCTGTTTAAGAGACTCCGTTTTATGAAAACTGGATGTCAGACTGTCCACTTTATAGAAACATATCATTTTACCTAAACCTCCACACTGAGTCCTGCCCTTTCATTTTATGGAAATCTTCCTTGCCAGGTAGATCTTCCGAGAATGGATGGTGTGAACATAGAATAGTTTATATACCGAGTTTGTAGAGACTATAGAATTCACAGGTTGGACCTGTCACGGCTCTCATGCAGTCATCCCGATGCACTTTATACCGTTACGATCAGTACGATTCCCATGGCCACATGAGTTTTTCATCAAACGATTCAAAATATTAAATATTATTCTCTGCGCCATTATGCGCCGATTCGCAATCTCCAGCCGACTTTGGCAGCATGATTGAGTCCTTCAGCGAATTCATCAAGACTGTTGAGGATAGAGTTTCTCTCCAAAGCTAACTAGATGTGGCAATGGATTGAGCACAACTGAAAGGCAAACCTGTGGATCGTTCATGACTTGGACGCACTTTCGACCGTCATTTCGTGACGTTGCGTGACGGTCTCTTGATATTCCTTCTGAGAGAAGCGCTGCCAAGGCCAACCCAACGACTGTGGCGACCTGAACTGTGGTAAACATTTGACCAAGTGATGGTGCGTTTGCGGTGTGAATTACTTGCTTGCACCATTGGAATCTATTTGAGCAAGTGTATGCAAGTGTCGAGGTGAAAAAGTGCTCCAGCCAGTGTTTTTCGGAGTTCTCCAGAAGCTTCCGGCATTTTCCCGCTTTGAGGTGGATGTGATCAAGAGATTTGGTGGTTCAACCTCACCAACGATGCCGTGGCCAGAGGAGGAAGAAGACGGAGATGATGAACCTCTGGCTAAACGATCCAGTCACCCCTTTGAAGGTTCAATCCTGTATTGGTGCACTGCACGGGATCATTACAATTGCTGACCACATTGCTCAAGATACTATGACACTTATATCCAATACTTACTATACTGCGATGAGAGTACAGCCAGCAAGCCACACCAGCCTTTTCACAATAAAACAATGAGTCCGCTGTTGCGTTTTAAACTTCTTGGCCGTAGCCGGATTTAGCCTGCGCACATCTCTGAAAGCTCTTTCAGGTATTCCTAAGCTTTGCTGGACGTCTCCGTTAATCAAACAAGACATGACAACCCCTGTTCGGACGACAGATGGTCAAAAAATGTCAAACATCTATATCAAGAAATATCGATAGAGTGGCATTGATTCATGTGAATGATATCGATTTTCAATTACACAACGCGGCTCTGCACCCAAATACATCACTTCCCCATGTCAGAGCTAGCAAACAGCTGGAAGCTCCCGCGCAAGCGCAAACTGCGAAAGGGCAAGCGCTGCACGCAGTCGTCTCAGCAAGTTCTGTTCACCAGGACCTACATGATAGGAAGGCATGATAGTGACGGTGTTCCCAGATTCGCGGGGTACCCCTCCATGTGGAATTATTACCTTCAAATCATTCAGTGTCCTGGTTTGTTGCTGTCCCCCTGACTAGTGGCAAAACTTTTTTGGGAAGTTAATAACTGGTATTTGTTTGTTGTGTTATGTGTTGTTTCTTTAGTGACTTCAGTGCTGGCACCCTCCTCAATCATGACACGAAAAGCACGGGAAAACCAGATTTTATGTGCTTTTACAATTTTCACACTGCTAGTTCATCAATTGATTAATTAATTAATTTGACACTGCAATTATGATGTTCAAACTTTCCCTGGTATTAAACCTGGTATTGTATTGATATGGTATTAGTAATATGGTCTTAGTATGTGTTAGCATGCTATCAATATGATATGAGTATCAGTATATATGAGTAAGGTAGTAGTAAGATATGATGGTATTTATTGACATGGTATTAGTAGAGTACTAGTATGCTATTAAGTATGGTATTGTTTTAGTCTTAGTATCGCATTAGAAACTTAGGGTATAGTATTGGTATGATATTAGTATGGTGTTGGTGAAGTATTGGTAAAGTATTGGCCTGATTGCATTAGTATGGTATATGGCATGGTATTAGTGTAACATGAGTAAGTTACAAGTTATAAGGGTATAGTGCTTGTTTGAGACTAGTTGTTTGATATTAGTATTGATAAAGTATGGGCATGATACTAGTATGGTATGGCTATGCTATCATCTTCATATGGTATTAGTATGGTATCATTATATGAAAAGCTTCAGCCCTTCGATTGTTCAAGCTGACGGCCCACAGACCGCCAGGACCCTCAATACGGTTTTTGTTGGCACCACCCCAAAAATGGCAGGACAAGTTTGGTGGAAATCAACATTTACCTTTGAAACACATTAGTTAATGAATTGGCTAATGAATACATTCGACATTGAAGTTGAAGATAAGATGTTCAAGCCGTCCCGTTGCTTAGCAATTGCTTGATTCCAGAACATGCAAAGTTTCCAAAAGGATCCAACCCCTGATATAGTTGTTTCTTTTTTTTAATGATCCAACAATTTTCCAAGGGCGTAGCTACAGACCCCCAGGACCCTCAATAATGTCATTGTTGGCACCCCCCTAAACAATGGCAAGAAAATGTGGTGGACGTCGAGATTCTATTTTTGATATTAGTTAATCAAGTTAATGAACAAATTTGATTTTGAATTTTAAAAGACATGTTGAAGGTTTTCCATTTGATTCAAGGATGATGGTTGTCGATTGATTTAGTACCGAAGGATGATCCTTGTTGGTTGATTTAGTATTCAAGGATGATGCTTGTCGATTGATTTAGTACCGAAGGATGATCCTTGTCAGTTGATGTAGTATTCAAGGATGATCTTGTGGATTGATTTAGTATCCAAGATGATCCCTGCGTGAAAAAACAGAGTCAATTGCTTTAGTATTCGACAACAATTACGGGATTCCCAGCAGAAATAGTTTCAGGGCCGCTCACAGGGGGTCAATTAAGTTAGGGGGTTGGAACACACTATGGGGGGAACAACATTACTTCCAGTATCTTTCAATTATACTCTTCGCATTATCCAGAACAATTTCAGACCCTGAGTAAGCGTCCAGGAGTTCATCAGACAATGAATACTTGACAACCAGAGTGGATTATATAAGAGAGTTGGTTGCACGAGTAGTATTTGCACGGTTTCAACACCAGAGTGAAAAGCAACGGGGACGGATTATGAGACGGTACTCATGGAATTGCGCATTAAAGAAGACTCAGAACCAAAATTCTGACAAACCATCAGATGGGTGAGATTGTTTTTCAATGGTATGGCCATTGGATTAGGCTGTGACCATTGCAAGTAAGTGCATCGCACTGTGAGCGTTGTGAGCGCTTGGACTATCATGACCTCCTGCTGCTTTGTCCGCTGTATGGTACCTCAAACTGTTGGTGCAAAGAAAGACCATCTAAGACCGCCGAATCTAAGGATCGCTTTGACCGCCTGGAAAAACTGCCCTCATCTTAGCAATGTCCCGATTGTTGGGTGGCAAGACTTGCAGCTTGAGACTGGTTGATATGTTGATATGGGTTATGTTCAAAGGATAGCAGCGAGTCTGGGCCATCTATCTCACACTTCTCACAGCTTTGCTCAGGATTGTTCGCACCACAAAGAGCATCACCGGGAAACGCAAAAAGGGAGGAGCAACAGCATCATCCATGGGTGGTTCTGGTGTTTCAGGCCCGTTTCTAGCTGGGGTGTACTCTGTGTACTTGTAAGGAGAGATAAATAGCTTTCCAAGAGATCTTTTATGTTTATGTGGATTTGTAGCTATATTTCAAGTCCAGTGTAGCTATATTTCAAGTCCAGTAAGTCCAGTCACTTCAGTGTTTCCATCAGTTATGCAAAGGTTCTGTTTCGCCTGCTACGTTTTCAGTGCTTCCAAGCTGCACCAGGCCAGTCGAAGAGCGAATCCTCAGCAAGTTCAAACGAGAAGTAATCGCCAGATATCGCCAGATATCGCCAGAGATCGTGAATCATTGTCAGACATCGCCACAGTTTCGCTGTTTTGTAGAGTTGGTATTTTAAAGTTTCACCTTGTCAAGTGACACGACCGACCGCATTTGGTTGTCGTGTGGGCTAAAAGTGTTCTCCGAAACATGCTGAGGCAAATACCCCAAACTTGAAACATTTTGAACAGTGGAAACCTTTGGGAACGAGACACATCAGTATAGAGTATACTTTTGCATGCATGATGTAGCATGATGACATGCACTAGATAGATCACACAGACGGTATCTACATAATGTTTCTGACAATATGTATGTCCGAATAGATACACACATTACATACACAAACTCTATACAGATAATATATGATAATAACTATGACAGTGTGTATATATATATATATACACACATGTACAACGGCTGGGCAGCCGCCCGGCCCCGT
>VSDK01017045.1:0-30620 GCA_009767595.1 Symbiodinium kawagutii | reverse complement strand
AGGAATGCCAGGCAACTCACTGAATGTCCTGCGTATGGTCGCCTG
The DNA here is from genome assembly GCA_009767595.1 of Symbiodinium kawagutii. Classification (NCBI taxonomy): domain Eukaryota; class Dinophyceae; order Suessiales; family Symbiodiniaceae; genus Symbiodinium; species Symbiodinium kawagutii. Next base: position 30,575 of record VSDK01017045.1, on the reverse strand, counting down.
AAGGGTCTTGCCCATCCCCATGTTTTCGTCAGGGAAAGTAGAATTGTACAGATAAGGACTCAAGAATGAAGTAGTCCTATATAAACTGTCCGACGCGGAAGCTCCGCGAAAGCAAAAATTAAAAACGCGCAAAAATGTTTCCGCATAAGCGAAAATTGTATGCGCGCAAGCTTCTCGCAAGAACCGCAAAGATATCAAAAAGTATAATAGGACTAGCAAAGGGTTTTGGCCGAAGCTCACGTTGGCTTTGAGTTTCCAAGGAGAGCATTGAATCAGTGTGCAGGAGTCACATTTTGTAGGATGGTGAAGTGATGTAAACAAGATGTAAAATACCCAGCAACAACATGTTATGCAACAACCGATTTCCACAGAAATGGACAGAATACGATGATTATATACCGCATCTTCCCAGAGCCCTCATCAAGGGTCACTTGAGCCAAGGAACAAATTAGGCGACCTAACCCTTTAGAACTGGTCCAAGGCACCTTTTTGAAACGCGTTAGAGACCTACTGGGGTGTTCCTTCTGTTTCCATAGCGTCAAGCCGTGTCAAATTCACGCGATCACAACTTTGAGTAGATGAGAAAAAACTCTGCGTGTCACTGTCACTTGCGTGTTACTTGCCTCAAGGGAGACCAATTTCAAAGAAGTCACTAAGCCCCAAAAGAGGTCACTTAGTAGTACTGGCTTAGTCTAAGTACTGAACACGGGTGAGCTGGACATACCAGGACTATCTAAGTGACCTCTTTCATGTCTAAGTCACCTTTTGTTACTTTGTCTAAGTATCCTAAGTGACCTCCTTGCAGTTTGATGTCAAAGTGACCCTTTCGACAAGCAAAGTATCAACAGTTCAATACCAAGTAGGAAGAACCTGGTATAGAATTATCAGATATCATCAAATATCATCAAATATATCATCAGATATATACAATTCAAAGATATTGATTTCGTCAGAGGGAACCTGGAAACCTGGGAACTCAGCTGTTGAACTCAGGCTTATTGCCTGCGGCTTCGATTATGTGCCTGTACTCTTCCTGCAGCGGGATGAAGTCTGGCAGGTTTGCGCTGCGTTTGTGGTGTGATGTTAGGTCATGTTAGGTCAATGAGATTCAGTGAAATCTGCTGATTTCATTTGATTTCATATGATTTCTGACTTTCCAGGCGCTGGTTTGCATGTTGACACGTGAGATTTTGAGAGACTGAGCATCGTTTGTTTCTGATTAGGTTGCAGGAAGCCTGGATGTTGGCGCTGTCACTGGTTTGCATTGGCAGACTTCACAGTTTTTTCATGTTTTTTCTATGCGAGTTAGCTGGACAGTGGGACTGGTCAACCCGTGATATGATTTGGCAAAATGTATAATTAAAGTGCATTCAAATGCTCCAAATTGAACTTGTGACTTTGGTTTGTTGCTCGTTTTGTATGCCGACGGTATTTCACGGCGTTGGTTTGCTACAGCCTGCTGTCGGCTTGGTGAATTCATGGAGTGCCAACATCCTGACACTCCAGGCTCCTAGCAGCGGGCCTGCAAGAGACCAAGTGCAGACAGACACTTTTGCAGCCTCGACATCTGCTACTATACACGGCTATCGTTAGCTGAAACAATTTTGGACAGGAACACAAAGCTTTCTCTTCTCAAGAGTGTCTGGTAGTTTCATCCTGGTGGGTTCAGGCAATATTGGCATGTACCAATGCATGCAAAAGCCGTAATTGATATCATTAATTCAAATATATATATATATATATAGAGATATAGTATATTGGATTATATTGGCATATTACTGTATGGTATATTTATGTGGAGTAGCATAATTATCGGGAGTAGCACCTTGCAAGCATGTTCTCAAAAACTTGGACCCGCAGCATTCCAGAATCTTTTTTGGTCACTCATCCGTCGTGCACTTTGATAATCATTGATAATTCAAAGTTTCCTTCCAAATCAAATTGCCTGAGTTCAGGCATGTTAAGAATTTAGCAGAGTTCAGCACTCTTGTAACTTGCGCTACCAGAAGCCCGTCAGCTACTATGTGCTTGTCCAGCTATCTATCTATCTATATTATATATATATATATATAAGACAGCAGTTTGATACCAGGTACAAATCCATTACAAATTGGGAGTATGATGTTTTGCTGCGCATCGTCACCTTTGCTGCACGGTGCCTGCTTGAGTTCTAAGGGTGCAATACGAGAATCCCTGGGCGAATCGCGGAAAGGCTGGGGCCTTGTTGTACTCATCACTGTAGCGAAGTATATATTGCACTCTACTGTTGCAGTGGAGAATTCCCCGGTTTGAAATGTTTCAAATGGTCTAGAGAATCAGGCCAAACTATATACACAAGAGTACACAAGATTGAAATAGATCAAACAAGTCTACACTGTCTACACATGAGTCTGACATCAAATTCAAAGGCTTCAAACTCTTCATCCTGAAACCATTGCAGGGTGTTGATTTTCCAGTTCAGGCTTTCGTCCCACAAGCACTGGTGGCAAGGTGCTGTGCGTGAAACAATCTGAAACGGACAGAAACTTCACGGAAGATGCATTGGAAGCTTAAACAACTCAATCTTCTTATCCGTCGGCGTTGTCATATGCCCGTATGCTTTGCATGGCTATGCATTTGTAGAGGCAACCTCGCAGCATAGCAACACCATCACCTCATGCTGCCCGAATCTTAGTTGCCCAGTTTCCTGTTCTGAATACCTACACGGAAGGTATGTTAATGATTGTTAATGGATGTTAATGGTATGCTGTATGCTCAGTTATGTTCATGTCATGTCTATGTTGCTGGCAGCCACATGCTGCAAGTTGTGTCCCTAGGTCCGCTGAAAGATGGTCGTTTCTCCACGGCCTCATTGGACGGTACTGTCCAGCGCCCAGCATGTGGCTGCTGTGGCATCCGCAGGTAGTCGTGTGGCAACTTCTCGCTGAGTTCACCAGATTTTTGTAACATGGACTGTTTGGAAGGGAGAGGAAAACAATGGAAAACAGAGGAGAGAGATGGAGAAAGCGCAAAGAGGAAAGGATGACACCAAAGAGAGATAGGACAAGGAATGACAAGGATGGAAATTGATAATGTATATACATAGCAGCACCGGCGCAGCACTAGCTGAGGTAGTCGTGTGGCAAATTTCCTGAGACCTGAGATGATGTAAGTTTGTGCCGTCGCACCAGTCAGTGCACTGCATTGGATGTAAGTGGTCAGGCGTGTGTGTATCCATTTACGTACCGTACAATCTTAGAATGTATCATATATGGATGTAGACATGGACTTAGATACAGACATGTAAACCATTGTATACCTTCGCTTGCGAATCCTCACCTCACATTCTTCTTAGCAAGAAGGACAGCCATGGTAACATCTTGCATTGTTTTCCAAGAACATATCATGCATTGATACATATTGTTCTCCACAAACCTTAATTTGGAATGACGCATGTGCTGAATCCACTTCGGTGCTGGTGGGATATTGAGGTCAAGATATATCTGGCAAACTGACCAAGATCATAAACTATGTTGGAATTTCATCACAACTCCTTGCATGTGTCACTGACTGTCCCGATTCATTTAGTGAGTGGTGCATATGGATGGGACATCGGTTCAATATCTGGCCACGTGCTCGATTGGAAAAACTGAAAGACGCGCCGGTGCTGCCTGTTTCCTCAAGTGCATCGACCACTTCAGCCGTTTTGTTGTTTGTCCTCGTCCAAAGTTTTTCTCCGTTGTGCTTTCTCCCATTGTAAAGTCTTCCTATAGCGCTATTTATAGCGATTGCCAAAATAAACACAGAAACACAAGTCTTTTCTATTAGTTTTCAATTTTCAACAAACACATGAGCACATGAATGAGCACCAGATGACAAACTTCCCCCATCAGTTCACTTCTGCGAGTCTAAGCCCTGCCAGGTGCTTATGGCTGTGCAAAATTGGAGCCGCCTTTGAGCAGAAAAGGAACGTGACGATCCGTGTCCTCACTGTCCTCTCCACACTGCCCATCGCTTTACGATTGCCTTCGTTGCCTTCATTGCCTTCATTCATTGCCTTCATATTGCTTTCTATGTCATTTTGGGATCCCGCAAGTCCTCAACCACAGTGAAGCTGGCAAGCCGTGAAATCGGGCCAAGAGAGCGAATTCGCTCTGCAACTTTGTCATTTGGCAAATTTTGTTCGCTGTAAGACCGCCATCTTGCCCTGCTTGTCCTCACACAACACTCTGTTGCACTGCTGGCACAGCTTTCGCTCCAGCTGACGCAACAGCATGCAGTAAGAAGTTTATTGAAAGCGCATCAGGTGTAGAATCAAAATGACTCCAATTCGTGTTGGAAACATCGGTCTTCTGTCTTCTGCCAGATACCGTGTGAACAAGAGTTTTGGTAATTTAGAATTTTGGAGATCACACACCCACCCTTGCAGCCTTTGTTTTTTGGCTTGGCCTTCATCAGATCCCTTTGTCAAGGTGATTGCCACCAAGAGTCCCTACAAACCGGTGGAGCTTTTTCCCGACACTATCTAGTTTGGATGAGTTCTGAATTTTCACATAATTTTCATTAATTTTCAGTAATCATAATTAAATTGGATTTTTCCAGTAATGGTTCTACCTTTTGGAACGCACACTTTGGTGATTACCTTCCGCGTGCCCATGGTGGAAGTGGGGCCCCAGCCAGAGGAGGCCTCTGGCAGGGCTCAGTTGACGTTGTACTTTGCCCAGGTTTGGGCTAGTCAGTCACGCGCCGCAAGCAGTTCGATAGAGGATGATTGAAACATGTTGAAAATTCAAATGAAACAAAGTCGAAAGGGTTGAAACATGTTGAAACTGCCAATGAATCCACGTCTGATTTCTGGATTCGGACTGGACCAACCTCGTGCTTTTGCACAATCTTCAGGTCAGTTTGACACTTTGCCGGTGCCTTGCTACCACCCTTGCGCAAGAGTAAAATTGCTTTGCATGGACTCACAAGGATTCGAGCGCCAAAAAGGTTGTAAACATTTAACCAAGCATTTGTGAGCACTCCCACAGCAAAAAGATGGAAAAGCATGGAAAAGCCTTGTAGTATCTTGCAGTCCTGAAGCTGGCTCTGGCCAAATCCTTTTCCAAACATTCCCAACACGGGCGAAAGATCACAAACAATACTGGGAAGGCAGACTGGAGAATGCGGTGGGATTGCCCTTGCTATCGCACCACGTCGGACCACATCTGGGCGTCAAAGTTGCATGCTGCAGCCATGCCACAATATCATTAGTGATTTTATCTGTGATTTTAGGGCGTTTCAGGGCTGAAAACCTAGGGCTACAGGATGAGCGTCCTCTCCATCGGATATAATATCACAATTCCAGGAAACATTTAGCCGCGATTCAGAGAGACCCGAAAGATAACAGAAAAACAAACACCAGACAGGATGACAATGCTTGACCCGAACTTCCAGTAGAACGAGCAACACAGATTCCGCAGATGTCCACAGTACCTTCTGCAAAACGCGTTGATCACAAGGATTTTGGATTTGCCGCAACAGGGGACCGTCACGTCGGGCGGATAATGCAAAAACAAAAAAGATAAGTAAAGGTTAGTTCTAATTTTTTCGGGGTTTTGTTTAAAGGCTTCTTAATGAAGGGATCAATTTGTATCAATTTGTTTGACACTCAGTTTGAAAACGAAACCAGTGGCCCAGCAGACTAGGAGGGGTAGGAGAGAGCTGAACGGCTCAGCAGATGTGCATGACATGCCATTGTTTGAAGTTTGACTGAAAAAAATGTACATTTATCAGTTTACATGTTTGAAATGTTTATTTGGTCATCCCATGAAAAAGTTTTGAAAATTAAACTCCCATCCGACTCATCGCCTGCTAACGCTTACATGGCATCGTGATATCATCATGAAATCATCATGAACGATTTTCATAAGCACAATAAGCAGAACATGGCAGAACCAAAACATGAAAGTTGCAGATCTCGGAGATCTCGGAGATCTTGGATCATTCTGGCTCCATTCTGGATCTGGTTCCGGCTCCAGGCGGTCCGTCGCAGGGGCATCCTTGCACTGCGGCAATGCTTCGATGCGGAGGAGCTCCTCAGCTTTCCCCGGCGGCCCAATGGTCAGGAGCTGACAGCGGTGGCCGCCGTGTTTCCCTTGTGATTCGAACTTTGTGTTGGAACTCTTCGAACTCATCATCCATTTATATATAGTATATATAGTATATATATATATATATATCCATTTCCATTAAATTCATCATCAATTTCCATATACTTCATTTTGGAACTCTTCTTTGTGTCTTACATGTTGCTGTAAGATGTTGTAAGTGTTGTACGTGTTTTTCTAAGTCATGATCCATCATAATACATTACAGCATGCCGTGATTTGTGGTATTTGTTGTGTTGACAAGGGAAAGCTAGGTTGCTTTGATGGTCATGAAATGTAATGATGCTGAGCAAGACTGCTGAGTTTCAAAAAATGATATCACATTTTTTTTGACATCAAACATAGTATGAATATATTTTGAACTTTTATTTAACATATTAATTAACCTGAATTAGACCTAATTGAATTTTCGTCGTTTTGTTTCGAAAAGCGCCACCAGCACTTCCAAGGCAGTGCCTTAATGCTGAAGCAGAGCCTTTTCGAGAAACTCCTCTCCGGACAGCGACTTGCCATAACTTGGAGACATGGATTCCGATACAGAATTATGGATAGACATGGCACCTTCTCCAAAATGCTGGCAAGATCTGGCAAGCAATTTTATCAGAAAACCCACAGAGAACTCACTCTCTTTAGGACTACGGGAATGGTATGGAAAGATAGAAGATGTATGAAGATGATAGATAGAAGCACAGTGGCAATGGCAAGTTGATTACGGTAGAGGGCTTTGGGTCCTTGAATGATTTCAGATTTGTAGTTGGTTATGGGTGCAATGTTCGCCTTGCATGGCTGGCACACACACACACAGAGTGCTGTGTGAGTGCAAGAGGACAATGATGTGTATGCTTTTCATCCAACTTGGGCACTTGCTCTCCCTTTGGCAATCTTTTGACTTCAGATTGAATGATTTTGACCACGTTTTTTCATTCATCGTGATGTCCTTTCCAGCGCATTCTAATTCTGAATGTAGCTTCATGTACTTTCAAATTTAGATTTTATTTCAATCGACGCAGCAACTTCAGGAACTTCTATCCTTTGATGTTAAAAGATGTTTGCAAATTCTATTAGAATTATGATTGCGAATTAGGAATTGCTGGTTCTGCTTAGGCTGCAGCTCTCCAGTTTTCCAGCGTCAGATGTTTCCGCCGCTCAGGTGGGAACACTGGGTGGTGTTTGTAGTTCGTATTGTGATGCACGGGATCCCATTGGTTTGTCGAAGTGAAACGAAGTGAAATCAGGAACTTGGAAGTGACTAGGAAGTGATTCAAATCCAGACTCAACTTGGCAATGAGAGCCACTACCATTGATTTTGTTGGGAGACAGGCTCCACTGCGTGTATCAACGGCAAATGCCAGGGAGACTTGCGACATCTCAGTTTGGAACAGCTCTTGGCGCTTCATTCTCAAGGCAAGGTCTCTCGGAGAAACTGTTTCCATGAGTTATCCCACGGCCTTGTACAAAGGGAGTCAAGAACGTGATTTGGACTTATGGTATTACAGTGTAAGACTGTACAAATGAGCATGCGTGATACTTCAGTGCCGCGCACTGTCTCCCAGATATCTTCATTTGATCACGGGAATGGAATTTGCACATCTCCACTACGTCCGCTATGTCGCGTTGTATTTTGGCCATATATGTCAATTATATACAGTACATAGATACTATATAGTACTGAAACAGATTTAGTGTTTGAAGATAATTATTTGAACGTTCCCCGATTCTTCAGACATTAATTACATTATCATTGTTTGTTTAATAATATCGAAGCAAATAGTTTCTTTTTTGAAAATATCGTTCAGGCCTTGTTTTCTTCCCCAGCAGCGAACTCGCAGGGGCTACCTGGCCCTGCGCTTTGTTGTTGATTCATATTATTAGTTCCGTGTAGGAACTTACGAATTGGACTTACATGTTCAAAACACGATGAGGCTAGGGGTTTTCTGGCAGAAACCGTTGTGCACATGTGCATCGTGATTTTCCGCTTGGTTTTGGAACACAGTTTTCAAGCAAGTCACTGTGACGTGATGCGATTCAGACCTGTCAGGATTCAAATCGTAAAAATCAATTTTAACGTGTTGTGGACCATTTTGCCGGTAGGTTTGGCACACAGGATAGCGGGGTTGACTTCTCGATTTTGTGGGCTTCTTCCTTTCATGCTATCCCTTCTACTTGTCGTTGGATCACTGGCAGTGTGGTGTACAAAAGGTCCAACACGCTTTACTGAGTATGATGAGCTCTTTCCTTCAAGTCACCCGTTGTGCCTCCAGAGTGCCAGCTTTATCGAGGCAGTTGTTTCGTGTGTCATCCTTTCTCTTATTTTGGGTTCATCCAGGTGAAGCACCAGCAACCTCTGCTGCTAGCTCTGCTATGTCGGCCTTTTGGAGCTCAATGGTCAATCACTGAGACCAGCGTGATGCAGTCTTTTGCCATATAATTAGACAATTTATGAATTACTGATTAATGAATCAATGATTAAGAAGTGCAGTGGGGCCGATGCATGTAAAACCTTGACTGGGCAAGCCTGGCTAGCAATTTTTGGGACTGCCAGTCTGAGGCTTGAACGGATAGGGAAGTGATTTTTGGCTTTTATGGCTTTTCTTGATGCCCTTCTGTTGTTTGTTTTCACCGCTTTTCATGGTTTCTTTGTTTTCCTGCTTTGTTGCTTTCCTGCTTCTTTGTTTTTTTTTCCACTTGTTGCTTCGGTGGTTTCCTGTTTCTTTGCTTCTCTGCTTTTTTGCATTGTTTCCCTGCTTTCCTGCTTCTCTACTTCTTTGTTTTTTGTGTTTCTATTTTGTGGCTCTTTGCTCGCTTGCTTCTCTATGTGTTTGCTTCTGCTCTTTTTTCGCACCGCCTCTGCTTTTCTGCTTTCGTTTCAGAGGGTCTCTACCTTCTCTGCGGACTCTTGGCTTGCAACTCCTTCCATTTTAAGTCCTGTTCGTGCGACTGCCTGTTGTTAGTAGTGCTACCGCCACAAGCAGAACAACAACGACCTGTAGGACGCAAGGAAGAAAGGAATCAAGGAATCAAGGAAGCAAGGAACAAAGTAAGGAAAGTGTAGCAGACATTTCCTGTCTCATACTCTTATCATACTCTTGACAATTTGAGTAGCAGAGGCAGGTTTAAGCAACCACAACAAATGAAGCGTTTTAGTCCCCAAATGATTGCAAGCACCAAGGTGTTAGCAAAAATTCTGCAAGTATTATGTGCTATGCGAAGTGCAAGATCAAACATGTTGCAAATACTTGTACCTTGCACACAGCCAGGTTTCAGCTCCGAAATGCTGCAAAGACCAGGTGGTCTGAAAGTTCCTAAGTATAAAGCGTTGTACTTGTAGATTTTTCGTACCTAGCTAGCTACAACATGTGGACCATGCTAACTACACGTATGGTGTAAAAAGAGGGGTCCTTGTCCTAGTTCCAAAATGCTGCACATACCATAGGGAAGTTGCTCAGCAATTGATGCATTCTTTTCCTCTGCATGGCTGTATGGTACGAAAGTGCCATTATCCATGAGATGCCGATTCCATAATACCTTGAAAATACAATGAATATCAATGAATTCTAGTTTGCTTGACTTCATACCCACAGAGAGGATACTATGATGATCTATATGATGTTTGCCTTCAGCCGACAGGAACTACTTCACTATTTGAAGGCCATTAACTATTTCAAGATTATTTCATTGATACAGTCAGCCCCTGCTATTGCATCCCGAACCCGAAATGTTTGTCACATGCCGTGTCAAGCCCGTACTTGTCATGCAATCGGCAATCGCTGAAAACATTGGCACTAAGGAAACAGCCATGGTGGAACGCCTGGCTGCACGTCTACAAAGAAACAACGAGGTGAGAAAGCAAGTTGATGCGGCAGATGAAACTAAACCTCGTGCACACTCCGTGAATTCTATTGAATTCTAACTCTAACTCAATTCTAACTCTAAAGACTCTATAGAAGACTCCTTTTTGACAAGGTCGCAAACCTGGTTTTGCTCATCTATGGGGCGCGCCAAAACGTGGCGGAAGCATTGCCTTCGGCTGAGCATTGGTTGCTTGCACGGGTCCTAGTCAGTTCATGCATTGCTGTGGGACATAGTGAGACTACTGACTGAATCTATGCACATCGAATTCCATTTGCTGACATTGAGATTAGGTCATCAAGTCCAGCGTATATGCTAATTACTCTAGAAGTATTTCGTCTAAATTCCAAACAGACTTGCATGCGAAGTGCGGCTTTCGTCATTTTATCTCACAATCAACATTCAATTCAAGTTAATATTTTCTGCACAGACAATACGCACTTGGACATAGAAGACTCTTAGAAGTCACGAGAAGTCTGTTTCAATTCACTATCAAGCTTGCAGAGTGGTGATGTCGGCAAGGACTAACCTAGTGATTTTCCATGATCTCCTGGCAGGAGAAAGAGGTCTTGTTATTCTTGCCGAAGTGCGAACTTCGGCCTTTGGAGGAGGGCATCCCTGCCTATTGCCATAGCTATCTTATCAAGGCCCAGGGGCGCGGTTCCTTCTTGACTTGGTTTCAACTGATGTTACTTGGTGTCCAGTGCATGTCATGGAGAACATGGAAGAACTGCATAGCGGCAGCTCTGACGCCTTGGAATTGAGGAGATATTTTTGCAGACAAGTCTTGGAAACCAAATCACCATGCTTTCAGCTTGGGATGATCGTTGAGAGTCTGATCACCAATGTCTGTTGTAATATTGACCGCAACTGGAAGTCAACAATCAACATGTCTAAAGAACGCTGAAGATGATATGTTTTACTCCTGTAAGATCTTGTATCACAACAAGGCTATAACCACAGATCTCCGCCAAGCATTAGGCGGCAACCTCGGTCCCTCAACAAAGGAGGCGATTACACTGGGAGGTGCCTCCTCTCGGGTAATTGCTTCTGGCTTGGGTGGGGGCAGCAGCTTACCCACTACTTCTAACTAGTTGGCTACATCAGTTGACTACTACCTTAGATTAACAGTTTGTGGGATGAGATTAGGATGGCACCCCAAATTACACGAGTTTTTACAGGTAAGGCTGTTGGCGAGGAACTGTTCCAACAGGATAAAGTCAAGACGAGGATGGATTGTTCATCAAAACCGTTGAACGCTGAGGTGCAGCTCTGCGAAAAACCAAATGATTTCAAGGACTGCCCAAAGCAGCGGTGCGTTTACCATGTCGAGTTTGCTCGAAGTCAACTGGTTTCAATTGGAGTCTGAAACGGACAGATAGTCCCAGAGTCTCAGAGATACTGGTAGTAGATGGTACTGTAGTAGTAACTTACAGTAGTAACTCAAAGATGGCTGCCCGAAGTTGGAGTCGCTGTGCGTGTCTCCTCTATCCTCCATGTGCAGCGTACACAAGCAGGAGAAACCTCGCACGTCATTGAGGTGTGCGGGAAATTGGGGCCGCCGTAGGTCACACCGAACCAAACAATGGCATCCATTACCTATGTAGCAGAGGATTGAAGAGTTTGGGGTGGAAGCCTTTTGGCATTCTGCGACATTTGGCCATTCTGTTTCTGCTATAAGCTTTGCAACATGTAATTTAACTTATAGATACATAAGACATATTATATATATATATATATACATATATCATATCATATCAATATAAGTATACATTCATAATATCTACGCCGCAATGATAGATGATACTTTTCCTGTTGCTACAAATACCAGCAATCCAACAGTGGCCGCTAGGGCTCAACGACCTGCGCTTCGTGGCCAAAGGGCCGGCTATCCAGCCGCGCCAAAAGCGCAGGAGCCGGCACGAACAAGGAGTTGGATGAGTTATGTCGTTGTCATGTAGCATCGCTGGAAATTTAGATCTTCATGGATTTATTCATGACCGCTCGTGTTTTTGTCATGTCTCAGTATACTGAATCAACTACTTTTGACCACCATCCTAGAGTGGTTTCAGGGGGTTCATTGTCGTTTTGAGAGCTTTGCTGCATTGAAACTTCATTGCACCCATGAATCACTTGATATCATTTGGAATTCAATATCCTGTGAATCGATTGTATTTTCTTGTCGTCTCATGCGCGGAGTTTTAGTTTCTGGCACGGGTGTGCACAGCAACGCCTGGTAGTGTTGCTTGGAGGGAAGTGGTCATGGTTTGAAATTGAGATCACATAGTTTTGCCTGGCGCAGGTCCAGGTTGAAGGAGATGAGTTTTGGATTGATCTGAAGATAGGTCGGAAAAGCCATTGTCATGTCGGTGTCTATGCGATTGTCCATAGTGTTGATTTGCACACCACAAGCTACAGCTAATCTGTGCAAATTGGGCAGTTTGTTCACCAGGAGGCCGTCTCAGATGAAGCTACACAAACCGAGACGGAAGATGAGGCCTTCCCACTGTCTCAAGGTCATAAAAGTCCGCATCCAAATCTTTGTTTTTCCCACGACTGACAAAGCTCTGATTTGGTCGCAAGGAGCCGAGATTTGGGTGGAACTGCAAATATCCAGCGGTAGTGAGAAACATTGGAAACAAATCAGCATGAATCAATCCACTCACTTAGTCAGTTCACTTAGTAACTTGGTCAGTGGCTTTTGCCACTTATGGCATGTACCTGGTACGCTTATGGTTGATGATGGTTGCTGCAAGGTCTTGAATGGCATTTTGTCAGTTGAGAAATTGCAACGAGTAATCATTGAGAAATACCACCGGTAATCATCATGTTTTGACAATTCCCTGTTAATTCAAATTGCATGGCAAACATGTGACGAATCTGGTCATTCGTGTTCACCTTGCTGGTACATGAGGGTTTTGACTCAAGGGCACCATGCAATCATCGTGTCCTGGCCGTAGGCTCCCAAACCCGGCAGCCGCCCACGAGTGGTTGCTGCTGGGCTCTGCAATGAGGTGGAAGGGGTATGACCGGATCAGTCATCAGATGTCATCAGATGTCATCAGGTGTCACCAGATGTCATCAGCTGTCATCAATGACTTTTGGTGAGCTCTGCTGGTTGGTTGTTGTAGGAGATTGCAGTCGTTAAGTGGTCATGGTTTTAGCAGGGAATCTTTTGTGGTGGCGTCCTGTGTGCCGTTCGTTCCTTGCTGTTCCTTGCTGATCCTTTCTGTGGCAGACACTGCATGGGATGTCACGCTCCCTTGGATGCTCCAACTTGGGCTAGCCGATGAGCAATAAAGGCAGTGCTGTTTCAATGTAGTGGACCCCTGGAGCCAAGCAGTAACCCATGGAACCATTGGAAAACCACTTGGCTTAAGTGTTGTCATTTTCTGTTCGTACACTTTTGTTCCATGACTCGATGTGTGACTCAACGACGACTTTGCTACAGGAACAAGCTGGCCGAAGTTCAGTCCAAAGAGAAGGCCACTGGGGTTCGGGGAGCCGAAACCAAAGACAGCTGAGATGCTCAAAGTTCTGGTGCTGGTGCTGGTCGTGGTGGTGATGGTGGTCACCAATGGTCGCCGTCTTTGCATCACCTGATATCAGAGTCTACTATCCTTGGCTGCTTGGATCTCAGTCAACCAGCAAGATCCAATAAATATCCAGCAGATTCCAGCAGTATGCGGGTTCCGCCAACCACGAAATGGAAGGAGAAGTCCTCAGGAGAATCCCAATACAGGATCAACGATCACAATCACATGCAGTTTCTTTATTTTTCGATACAACTGTACAGCATTCTCTTTTCAACTTGGTCAGCAAAGTCAGGCACAGGTAGATACAGCCAGGTTGGTACCTGGAGTGATCGTGTTTGCCTTATCATTGTGTGGGTTCCGACTTATCCTCAGCAATCTCAACCTCCTTGTCATCCGGGAACTTTTGATTCTTCACATTTCTTCACCTTTTCATCATTGTAACGAGGACCAGCAGAATTAGCATCGTCAGCATTAGTATAGTCGCCCTTGTTTTTTCCATGATGCTTGTCGTCATGCTGCTCATCCTCATTATATACTATGCCTTTGCTGCCAATCTACAATGCAACTATTGTATTGTCTGATCTCTGTTCACAATTTTTGCATACAGCTCTCTCTCTCTCTCTCACTCTCTGTTGCGACCAAGTCAAGTCTCTTTAAATTTTGGATTCTGGTGAAACCTCTTGTTGACCGCTGCCCTAAAGGAGTAGCTCTAGGTCAGCTTCAAGCCTATTTGTAAGTGTGAGTCAATCGGAGTGGCATTGCTTTTAGTCAATGTATGTCAATGTACACAGATGACACAGTGGAGCGATGCATGCTTTGGACGGATGGATGGCAGGACGGATAGCTGGAGATGATAATAAATGGATATGGACGGACGGTAATAGATTAGATAGATCGATAGATCAATGATGATCATTTGATAGATGCAGTAGGCAAAGAAAGGATTTCGTGATGGACCGCCTGGTGACTTACTGACTGTAAACATATATAGTAGATAAATTAAGAATTGATGGCGACCTGGTAGCAAGCTTTCCACTAACTTGCCCATCACAGCATGTGCGCAGGAACTGGAAAGCTTTCCCAGGCGCGAATTGGATTAGAGCTTTCCCTATGTAGCATTTCCCCATGCTGCTGTGTTGAGTGTGGTCCCAGTTCCCCTAGCAAATCTTATGAAGACGGTGACTTTTAAGTAGACTGGAGCTTGTTGCTTTTGCCATCATTTTCAACCCTTTTGAGAATGTGGTCAACGACGGCACTCACTCGTCTATCGTGCGGAAGCCACTATCCAATCAGAAAACGTGTCAATTTACAACGTTCGATTGCAGTCAAGTCATGTAAAGTCTATGTGGCAGTGGGTCAAAACCCCGTACCCCTAGTTCCCCATCATTAACCATTGTTTTCCCTTGTATTGTTGGTGGAAATCCCCCATTAGTTGGTTGATTAATATTGACCCATAGCCATGTGAACATACGGATCGACAGCTTCATTGATTGGCAAAGGCCTGTTGTGCCAGGATTTGACACAGCTGTCAGAAGATTTGAAGCTGGCAAAGGCCGCAGAGGCAGCAATCCTGAGCGTTCTGCGTGACAATCCTTCTGGCGCTTCTGGCCTGCAATCCTTGTGGTGAATTTTCACATGCCAAAAGTGGCAATTGTGTTTTTGCCTTTTTTACTTGACTCCTCGGGTGCCCGTAGAGTGTGCCCTTTCGAGGGTGCCTGTCAAGTGTCGATCTGTTGGATCTGCTGTTAGGCACTTGCTCAAGAAGAAATTTCAAAGCTCACTGCGGAGCTGCAAAGTGCTCGAGAAAGTCAGGTAGAGCTTTCAGCAATGCGGTGGGGTCCGTGAGTCCGTGGCAGGGAAAATGACGACTCGATGGTTGACCAGGCTTGTTGTCATACTTTCCGTTCCCATGGATTGTGCGATATAATAATTGAGGACTTTTGATAAACAGAAGAAAGGATATAATATGATACCCAAATGATTCCAAATGTATAGAGGATAGAACACAGTCACTCGTTTTGAAGCTGAATAAATGATCCTTTGCACTTGGTTCCATACCAACAATTACATTTAATTGACTTAATTGCACAAGGAAGTGACATCTCCACGCATATTCGCATTTGTCGCCAACACCGGAACAATTTTGGCGGGTGCGAGCATGTGCACCTTCAGAGTGCAGAGTTCTTTGCTACTGTGCGGCTGAAACTGACTTGCATTATGCTTTGTGAGTCTAAGAGACAAACATGAATGCCACCATGATTCAAGTGATGAAGACCACTTGATTCGAAGTTTGGCACTTTTAGCTGCAGCACTCCCGGAATCTCAAGGTCCCTACCAAAACCCGCTCCAGGATGCATACGTAAGCATGTGTTCGACTGCAAGCTTGGAATACAGTTGGATTCAGGTTGATTAAGGATTGATCAAGAAAGGTGGCCTGAGCTACCTGAGTTTCATGATGTTCCATAAGATTTCTCATTATGGGGGGTCCCAGGATGCATTTGCTGATGTGACCGGTTAAAGTATTGCTCAACCTCTGTGGGCTCGCCCACTTGTCCCCCTCCCTCCCCTCCCTCTTTTGCTCCCTTTCAATTTCCGAAACAAATTTCATCATGGTGAAGTGAATGATGATTACGGTCCTTCCTTTTGCCTTCCTCCTCGTCGATCCTCGCCTTTTTTCATCCATGTGCACCACTCTCAGGATATCTTAGGATTCTCAGGTTTCAGATACGTGCGCTTCCACCACTTGCCTCTCACACACATTACCTCTCACTTGTGCCTACCTTTCGTCCACTTCTCTCAAGTCTGTCACCCTTCAATACACGCGATGTAGCCTGCTACTTGCCGACTTGCCGCATAAGTCCTTTGCACCCTGCCACATTGCCAGGTTAGTGCACAAGAAGAGCTTTCAAAAATGCAGGAGGATCTGAAATCTGCGACAGATGCAAAGGTGCATTTGGATTTTTTCTGTTACCCAACAAGCGTTCTCCTTGACAAAAAGTCATTGACTTTTATGATGGGGTTCACCGCTTCACATCCCCGTAGAGTAGTCTGTGAGTGCCAGATGCGCAACGCATATGCGTGATCATGACTGTGCCTCTGAGAATATCCGACAGAGTTGTCAATCCACGAGGCTGAACCCGCATACAAAAGACTGCCAGACTGCTCCAGCAAACGCCCCTGGCAGGCCTCTGCGCAGGAAGATCTCTCCAAAATGCAAGAGGAATTGAAAGCTGCCAGAGACTCTGAGGAGCGGCTCCTTCAGTTTGTTATGTTTGTTCTTTGGTATGAGGTTGCCTGATCAAGCAGGATGTTGATGGGTTTGTACATGTTTGTACGTGCAGTTGTGGCTTTTAGTGTTTACCTAAATCATTGTGCGAACAGATGCAAACATGTTTTAAATTCTTGTGTTGTGTCAGTGCTGTGGTAATGGATGTGTTTTTTTGCAGGAGGAGGTGGCAAAGCTGAAGGAAGAAATAGCAGCGGCCCGGGATGCAGAGGTGAGGTAACTCGAGAGCCCTCCATTTTGCTTCACAGGCTGCCTTCTCTTCCTGCTTCTACGAAGTGATGCAGTATCAGCAAACTTCTCCTGATCTCCGCAGGAATTGTAATAAACCACGCGACAATCATGATTCTTGTACCTTCAATGACTCTAAGAAAAGCCATGATATGACGTGATCTTAAATGTGAGCTTATTCATTTTTTCATGAGTCCCGCAGACGGGGCAGGCACGCTCTGCTGGTAAACTTACCAGGGTGCCAATTTGAATCTTCATGGGCTGTTGACAGGCCTCAGTGCAGGAAGAGCTTGCCAAAATGCAGGTGGAGCTAAAGTCTGCAAGGGATGCAGAGGCAGGAAAATGATGGAAAATGGCTTGTGACATTTTGTGATCAAGTGCTCATGAAGCAACTCGTTTCGCTGATGGTTCCTGTTGTCGCAGGGGTTGGGCTAAAAAATGATCCTCCAAAGCTCGCATTGTACAACCTCGTATCGAAGGGCCACTGGATTTTTTTGGGATGAACTTGTTCTAGAAAGCTCCTTTGGCTCCACTTTTGATATGCAAAGGTGGCTCTGCATTTGACCCTCGCAAGGGAAATGAGTCCAGAGAAAGGACTGGTGTGCTTGGAGTACCAAACATGCATTCTCCTGGACAAAAAGTGATTGACTTTTACGATGGAGTTCACCGCTTCACATCCCCGTAGAGTAGTCTGTGAGTGCCAGATGCGCAACGCATATGCGTGATCATGACTGTGCCTCTGAGAATATCCGACAGAGTTGTCAATCCACGAGGCTGAACCCGCATACAAAAGACTGCCAGACTGCTGCAGCAAACGCCCCTGGCAGGCCTCTGCGCAGGAAGATCTCTCCAAAATGCAAGAGGAATTGAAAGCTGCCAGAGACTCTGAGGAGCGGCTCCTTCAGTTTGTTATGTTTGTTCTTTGGTATGAGGTTGCCTGATCAAGCAGGATGTTGATGGGTTTGTACATGTTTGTACGTGCAGTTGTGGCTTTTAGTGTTTACCTAAATCATTGTGCGAACAGATGCAAACATGTTTTAAATTCTTGTGTTGTGTCAGTGCTGTGGTAATGGATGTGTTTTTTTGCAGGAGGAGGTGGCAAAGCTGAAGGAAGAAATAGCAGCGGCCCGGGATGCAGAGGTGAGGTAACTCGAGAGCCCTCCATTTTGCTTCACAGGCTGCCTTCTCTTCCTGCTTCTACGAAGTGATGCAGTATCAGCAAACTTCTCCTGATCTCCGCAGGAATTGTAATAAACCACACGACAATCATGATTCTTGTACCTTCAATGACTCTAAGAAAAGCCATGATATGACGTGATCTAAAATGTGAGCTTATTCATTTTTTCATGAGTCCCGCAGACGGGGCAGGCACGCTCTGCTGGTAAACTTACGGGCAATTCCCACCCTTTGCCCCGCAGGTACAAGAGTGACAGGATCATCACCATCAGCATCATCAGCAACATTATCATCATCATGATCATCATCACCATGGTCATCATCATGATGATCATCATCATCATCATGCGGGACGTGGTGGACCCGCACGCACTCCCGGTGCTACCTCTTTTGTGTATATGAAAATATATGAAACATTTAGTTCAGCCGGGGTGGGACTTTTGATTTTGGTAATGAGTTCTTCGTATATATGAAATGGGACATTTGATTCTGGTACTGAGTTCTTTTGTGTATATGAAACATTTAGTTCAGCGGGGGTGGGACATTTGATTCTGGTACTGAGTTCTTTTGTGTATATGAAACATTTAGTTCAGCGGGGGTGGGACATTTGATTCTGGTACTGAGTTCTTTTGTGTATATGAAACATATAGTTCAGCGGGGGTGGGACATTTGATTCTGGTACTGAGTTGTTTTGTGTTTATGAAACATATAGTTCAGCGGGGCTGGGACATTTGATTCTGGTACTGAGTTCTTTTGTGTATATGAAACATTTAGTTCAGCGGGGGTGGGACATTTGATTCTGGTACTGAGTTGTTTTGTGTCAATGAAACATATAGTTCAGCGGGGGTGGGGTTTTTGATTTTGGTAATGAGTTTTTTTGTATATATGAAACATATAGTTCAGCGGGGGTGGGACATTTGATTCTGGTACTGAGTTGTTTTGTGTATATGAAACATATAGTTCAGCGGGGGTGGGGTTTTTGATTTTGATTTTGGTAATGAGTTCTTTTGTGTATATGAAACATTTTGTTCACCAGGAGTTCTGATGATAACATGATTCATGGTTGATGGATGGTTGATGGATACCACCAACATGGTTGATGGATAGACCCACCATGGTTGCTGGATACACCCACCATGGTTGCTAGTTATACGCGCAATTCCCACCTTTTGCCCCTGCGGGGCAAAGGGGGGGAATTGCGCTACCTTCAATGACTCTAAGAAAAGCCATGATATGACGTGATCTTAAATGTGAGCTTATTCATTTTTTCATGAGTCCCGCAGACGGGGCAGGCACGCTCTGCTGGTAAACTTACCAGGGTGCCAATTTGAATCTTCATGGGCTGTTGACAGGCCTCAGTGCAGGAAGAGCTTGCCAAAATGCAGGTGGAGCTAAAGTCTGCAAGGGATGCAGAGGCAGGAAAATGATGGAAAATGGCTTGTGACATTTTGTGATCAAGTGCTCATGAAGCAACTCGTTTCGCTGATGGTTCCTGTTGTCGCAGGGGTTGGGCTAAAAAATGATCCTCCAAAGCTCGCATTGTACAACCTCGTATCGAAGGGCCACTGGATTTTTTTGGGATGAACTTGTTCTAGAAAGCTCCTTTGGCTCCACTTTTGATATGCAAAGGTGGCTCTGCATTTGACCCTCGCAAGGGAAATGAGTCCAGAGAAAGGACTGGTGTGCTTGGAGTACCCAACATGCATTCTCCTTGACAAAAAGTGATTGACTTTTACGATGGAGTTCACCGCTTCACATCCCCGTAGAGTAGTTTGTGAGTGCCAGATGCGCAACGCATATGCGTGATCATGACTGTGCCTCTGAGAATATCCGACAGAGTTGTCAATCCACGAGGCTGAACCCGCATACAAAAGACTGCCAGACTGCTGCAGCAAACGCCCCTGGCAGGCCTCTGCGCAGGAAGATCTCTCCAAAATGCAAGAGGAATTGAAAGCTGCCAGAGACTCTGAGGAGCGGCTCCTTCAGTTTGTTATGTTTGTTCTTTGGTATGAGGTTGCCTGATCAAGCAGGATGTTGATGGGTTTGTACATGTTTGTACGTGCAGTTGTGGCTTTTAGTGTTTACCTAAATCATTGTGCGAACAGATGCAAACATGTTTTAAATTCTTGTGTTGTGTCAGTGCTGTGGTAATGGATGTGTTTTTTTGCAGGAGGAGGTGGCAAAGCTGAAGGAAGAAATAGCAGCGGCCCGGGATGCAGAGGTGAGGTAACTCGAGAGCCCTCCATTTTGCTTCACAGGCTGCCTTCTCTTCCTGCTTCTACGAAATGATGCAGTATCAGCAAACTTCTCCTGATCTCCGCAGGAATTGTAATAAACCACACGACAATCATGATTCTTGTACCTTCAATGACTCTAAGAAAAGCCATGATATGACGTGATCTTAAATGTGAGCTTATTCATTTTTTCATGAGTCCCGCAGACGGGGCAGGCACGCTCTGCTGGTAAACTTACCAGGGTGCCAATTTGAATCTTCATGGGCTGTTGACAGGCCTCAGTGCAGGAAGAGCTTGCCAAAATGCAGGTGGAGCTAAAGTCTGCAAGGGATGCAGAGGCAGGAAAATGATGGAAAATGGCTTGTGACATTTTGTGATCAAGTGCTCATGAAGCAACTCGCTTCGGTGATGGTTCCTGTTGTCGCAGGGGTTGGGCTAAAAATGATCCTCCAAAGCTCGCATTGTACAACCTCGTATCGAAGGGCTACTGGATTTTTTTGGGATGAACTTGTTCTAGAAAGCTCCTTTGGCTCCACTTTTGATATGCAAAGGTGGCTCTGCATTTGACCCTCGCAAGGGAAATGAGTCCAGAGAAAGGACTGGTGTGCTTGGAGTACCCAACATGCATTCTCCTTGACAAAAAGTGATTGACTTTTACGATGGAGTTCACCGCTTCACATCCCCGTAGAGTAGTCTGTGAGTGCCAGATGCGCAACGCATATGCGTGATCATGACTGTGCCTCTGAGAATATCCGACAGAGTTGTCAATCCACGAGGCTGAACCCGCATACAAAAGACTGCCAGACTGCTGCAGCAAACGCCCCTGGCAGGCCTCTGCGCAGCAAGATCTCTCCAAAATGCAAGAGGAATTGAAAGCTGCCAGAGACTCTGAGGAGCGGCTCCTTCAGTTTGTTATGTTTGTTCTTTGGTATGAGGTTGCCTGATCAAGCAGGATGTTGATGGGTTTGTACATGTTTGTACGTGCAGTTGATTGCAGTTGTGGCTTTTAGTGTTTACCTAAATCATTGTGCGAACAGATGCAAACATGTTTTAAATTCTTGTGTTGTGTCAGTGTTGTGGTAATGGATGTGTTTTTTTGCAGGAGGAGGTGGCAAAGCTGAAGGAAGAAATAGCAGCGGCCCGGGATGCAGAGGTGAGGTAACTCGAGAGCCCTCCATTTTGCTTCACAGGCTGCCTTCTCTTCCTGCTTCTACGAAATGATGCAGTATCAGCAAACTTCTCCTGATCTCCGCAGGAATTGTACCTCCATGTCTCCCGGGAATCCCCGGTCTCCTCACCTGTTACTCTTGAATTTTGTAGGAGGCTTTGTGTCATTCATGAATGCGCTTTTAACATTTTTTGACGCTTTTAAAGTGCAAGACTCAAGCTGAGTGGCACCGTAGAACCCTGCAGATGTGAAGACCTATTGAGTGTGTTCGGAAGCTCTCGAGCGTTCCAGTGAAGGCAAAAACAGCTGAACGAGTTGTTGAGCTGGAAGAGGGTCTGAAGGAAGCGAAGCGAAAGGAGGCCTGGAGAGGACAGCCACCTCCAAACACACTTTTCAACTTTAGCATGCAAAAACAATGTACTATAGAACTCCTCAAGCACAGGTGGAGCTTCGGGAACAACTTGCAGAAGTGCGGACAGCAGAGGCACAGGGCAGCACTGGAAACGCAAATAGTTTTAGTGATTTATTGCAAATGTACGCAGCATTGGCTGAAGGATTGCGAGGTCCCGTGTCTTGCGAGTGACACACATTCATGTCACCAGAGGTCACTGACCCCCATTCGATCGCCAAAGCGTGAACGGCAGGTTTCGGCCAGCGCTTCATCCGATCTACAATGGGAGCTGATGGCAGCAAAAGACTCTGAGGCTGGACTCGTTATTACGACAACCGGAGGCACCAAGAGACGTTCTGAGTGATGGAAGCGTGCAACAAGAAATGGTCGGACAGCATGACTCATCATGAATACGATATGTAAAGAATTGTAAAGATATCTAAAGCTTAAACCATCTAAAAACCATTTGATGCATTTTGATGCCATTCAAACCCCTCGTCACGTTTCATGCATACCCTAAAAGTAAATGCCGCCAGATGTGTTTGAACGACGGGGAGTTGACTATTTGTCAGGGGCCAGCAGTTTAACAACTGTATGTGTGATGATTTGTGTGGGTATGTTTTCTTTCCCTTGGGAAGTCTCTTCATTCTCTTTCTGTATTTTTTGGATGTCTAAATCCGTGCAGACTGTTCCTCCAATCATTTTTTCAAGGATGCCAGAAGGCCCCTGGCGCAACTTAGTGTCCTAGTTTCTTCTAAGTACCAGTAGCTTTGTACCCAAATGGGCATCCATTTCCACAGCTTCCTAGACTTGAGTTCTTTCTATTTAATGAATGTGGAGACAACCCACTTCACAGTGTAAACATATAGAATCCTCCTTCGTAGAACAAAAACAACATGCACATGCACACACACACACACACTTGAAAGACCCAGTTCTCCTAGTTAGGGTAGCCTGAAGAGTTTCTAAACCTTGCAAAGTATGTTTGTTCATGGAACCAAACAGAACACGCATCCAGGAGTTTAGAACACGTTAGTTCGGATATTTTTGGAGGACGCAGAGATTTCTTTGCGATTTGAGTCTTACTAAAAGGCGGAACGGCTTCCTCACGCTTACTCAGATACGTTGCAGTCGAAGACCACGTGGCTAAGATTTGAATTGGAAGTACCGTAAGTAAACCCGTTCCCAGTACACTGCGAGGCTCAAAGCAAAGCTGATTGTGCTTCAATTTACAACGGCAAGTATTTGGGCTGACTACGGTTTGCTGTGATCAAGCCAGTTCAAGCCAAGTAGAGCAATTGAATTGCCACTGCCCTTTATATGACAGTGGGTGAACATCCCGCTGACCAAATTCGTTGAACTGTTGGGATTTTCACCCATTCTTTGGAGGGTGAAACTCTTGCCCCAGAGTGTCCAGTTGTCTCCCATAGTGTCATTTTTTAAAAACGAGATGCCCTGCTGATCGCCAGGCTCAGCTGAAAGAGCAGCTGGCAGAAGCAAAGGCTGCTGAGGCAGCGCCGCACATCAACAGTTCGGGGACCATTAATGATAACCATTAAGGATTGGTCATGAACAGCTATACCATGCTACAACCAGCTTCTATCAGTTTCTCATTCATCGAGACTTAACCACTCTAACAACCATGATCAAATTTTATTAAGGGATGTTAAGAGGTTGTTTTCACCATTATTAATCGTGAGGAATGATGACTCATCACCCATCAATTTGTACAGCACAGACATGTTCAAAAGCTTCTGTGATTTGTTACCTTGTGTTTGAACAGCTGATACAGTGTCCCTTCCATAGTCGCTACCGTTCTACCAATTCGAACCATCTGTCCCAACAGTCCTGAACCGCATTCACAAGAGCTTGCTTTGTTCTCTTCATGAACACGTTTGTGTGTTGGTTACCTTTTAGTTCAGGAGGTTGTAGATTCATGTGGATTTGGTTGCGTTCCATTTGGAATTACGGCCGTGCTTGAAAGAAATTGGACCTAGGATCCACTCGATTCATTTCAGAGCTTTTCTTGATGATTCCTAGCTTTGATAGGCCAAAGCTTTGGCCAAAGCAAGAATAGCTGAAGATCGTTTGGAGGACATGGGCCACGAGCGGAGGGCGTTAAATGATGATAGTGACGATGGTGGTGTGATAGTGGTTTTGATGATCATGATGGTGGTTATGGTGACAGTATGCAGTATGATCGTATGAAGCCCTATTCCCAGCTTGTCGCAAAAGGCAATGAATCAGATGTGTCCAGAAGTATCCTTGGAGTTTTCTTCCAAGGGAGCAACCCTTCTGAGAACAGCAGGCTGTAGGGCCTCCTGTTCAAATTTGATTGCGTAAGTCAGCTTGAGTGTTTGAAAATGTTTGAAGTTTGAAGTATTCACGTGCTTTTTTCGTATCTTTGAGTGCTGCTCTGAGAGGAAGAAGCTGATGATCGACCTGCTTCTGAAGTTTCGCCAGTCTCGTTGCCTGGCAAAGTTCACTGGGAAACCAGTGAGGTGGAAAGATTATGGACATTTGTCTACCCTGGCTTTGTAAAACACCTCATGGATAAACACAGTCAGGGCTACCATGGGCTACTTTGGTGTTTCTTCCTGCAACTGTTGACTCGACAAAAACGGTTTCAATTGGGCAACAGAACGCTTTGCAGTTCCATCAGGTCATGCCGTGATTACAGCTTTGTGTTTTGTGCTTGTGACCATGGTGTGCATGATGGGTCAATATAGACAGATCACGACTTGTTTGAATTAGCCAGAATGACATGAACGCTGCACTTTCGTCACGCAGCGCGCATCCCACGCTGTCAGCTGCGCAGCAAAATTTGGTGGGGAAGTACTACAGGAATACATGATGTAATATAATGTAATATACTGGGGTCTAGTCTGCTAGAGTGCATAAAAAGAAGAATATTTTTCAATTTTTTTCATGAACCTGCGTTGAAGAGCTTTCAAATCGGTAGGTTCTGCCACCCTTGAGACACAGACGACTTTTGCTTGACATTAGAAGCACACTGAAACTTTATTGAACAAGCCTTCCTGGAAAGAGAGGGAGCGCTGTTAACATGGCCCGTTTCAACATTTCGCCCAGGAAAGGCAGTATTGATGTGCCACGACCGCATTATAGTTGCCTCTTAGGCCGTTGATTTTGCAATCCGTTTGCAATCTCAAGCTGACCGAATCTGCATATCAAAATTGTGTCGCAGAAAAGGCAACATGATGCAGTTATCATACAGGATGGCATGATGTACTTACTTCCAAACCAAGACCGGTTTCAGTCGATAGAGTCGATAGAACTCCCGGGTGGAAAGCTTTTGGTTTGAAATTTAAATACGCCAGTTATTGACTGGCTCTAGTCATTTCCGCTCCTGCAAAGGTCCTGCGGACCCGTTGAATATTCGTGGAGAGTTCTGCTCCAGTCAGAATGCAAGTATGTTTCAGCCCCCTCTATCGCACTGATGAATGCTCCAGTCAGAATCTTTCGCCACAGATGCGGGGAGTGGCAAACATGAACTACCTGCCTTTGAGGCATTAGCCACAGTAGACGCGGCACTCAATGCGGCTTGGAACTAAGAGCTTAATTTGACTCTGAGTAGTCATCGATGCAGAGAATGGTGGCTGGGCTTACGCATATTTATACTTTCAAAGCAGGTCCTACAATTACATTGAAACACATACAATGAACGTTTGCAATACCTTCCTGTGCACTTTTCAAGCCATTTCAGGTTCTATGAGTGCTTTGACGTTGATGCAAAACCTGAATGTCTTATGGATGAGTATCGTATCGGCATTCTTGCTTCCACAAAGTGTTGACACAGAATGATTTTGGGCACACGACAGTTGGCAAATGATCGCGTGGAAGAAACAGACCTGACCTGCAATCTGCAACGTGGCAAGTTGATGGAAGTGGCCTACGCATATCATGACGATGCCTTTCTAATGGGAAAGATTGACTGCTTCATTTTGACAAAAGGAACTCAATTCTTGTTGTCTTGACGCTCCTCTGCCATGGCCGACCTTCTGCCATGCTACCATGAATACGAGCTGCAACACAAGGAATGGAACTGGGAGTGCCAAGCTCATTCATGAGATTTTGTATGCTGAGGTGTTCCCCAAATGTGCGCTCAGTTTCAGTGAACTTGAATCCCAGAGGTGAATATCAAAACAAAATCCCGTTGCTCTCATGCTTTCAGAAAGGATTTTTGATAGCGCTGACCCACGCCTGAGAACTTTATTTTTTTGCGTGTGTATTTAGAGGTCAACATGAGTTGCATCTCCTACAGACTTGCAAGAGCCGCGCTACTTTGCAGGACTTTGACTTGAAAGATCTTAAAGTAGGCAGGTACTCTGAGAGATCTGAACAAAGAGGGAATTCCATTGAATTCCTGGATAATGCGAAAGGGGTTGAAACCGTTGGCTGCACGGTCAAGGACGTGTGTTGAATCATGGAAGAAATTGTCCGTGGCATATCATGGCATTGCATTGCATGCCAATTCGGCAGCAGAGATCGTTGTTCTACTTGTTATATACTTATCATACATGTGAATGTACATGTATGAGGCTATTTGAATACATTTTCTTGATTCTTCGCTTGAGTTGACAACGCCAGGGTGTCCGCCGGTGATGCCTCACTTGACCTCTGCTTGGAACTTACTTTGTTGATGATTTGTTGGTGTTTGATTCAAATGGATGTACAAAATGGCATTCTGTTCGACTCTAAGAACGTGTGGCACATGGTCATGCACTGCGTTGGAGTGTCAAATCTTGAGTTTGTTCAATTTCCAAGTTGAAGAAGTCTCCTATTGAAGGTGTGGTTCCGGTTTGCAGTGCCCGATCAATCCGTCTACTTCTGTTTATCATAGATCTGTTATGATGCGATGAATTCTGCCCCGCGGTGCTTTTGTGCATCTCTCATGAACTCGCGCTACAATGATGCTGCAAGTGATTATACATATACTTGATGATCTCGTGCACAAACAACTCCGTTGACCTGGAGAGCCTCACAAGATGTACCCAGGTTATATATTGGTCTAGATAGTCTA
Organism: Symbiodinium kawagutii; assembly: GCA_009767595.1. Lineage (NCBI taxonomy): Eukaryota > Dinophyceae > Suessiales > Symbiodiniaceae > Symbiodinium > Symbiodinium kawagutii. The sequence goes on along the minus strand of VSDK01017045.1, from coordinate 3,535 downwards.
TACCGAGCGATGTTTCTCCTCTTCTATGATTCTATAAATTCATGATATACATAGTCTAGAATATTTCCATTTGGACTGCACTCACCAGATAAAGTATCATTAAGTGCCCAATTTTTTGCTTGTATCTTTCCACTCTTCATGGGAGATGATTTTTGCAATCATTAAGATGCATAAAGCCAGTTTGTTGCTGTGGATCTCCCAGGAATGTTTTTGATTCCCGGTGACTGTGGGTTCTCCAGTAGACTTGACCTGAGGTCTCTGTTCCTCCTTCACCAGGTTCGTTCCGGCCACCCAGCGAGGACCGGAGTGATTGGAAAGCGGGCTTTTGGATTCTGAGAAGTTGTTGACGGAAATTGAGATGCTACCCTCAGAGGTGTATGATTTCAAAGTGGTATCCTTCACTGGCTGCCACCCAAAGCATGTTCGTTTGCCAAGAACTTGCTCTTTTGCATGCTGAGAATCTGTCCATTGTGAAAAGGTGCGCAGTTCTAAAATCTAGTAGAAAACACCAACTAATCAATTAAATTGATTCCCCCGAAGAATTGAAATTTACAATCTACTAAATGAAAATGAAACTGTAAAAGTGCTTGCTAAAGTGCTGTCCTGAGATGTCCTGAGGCGTAGTTGCATGTTTTGCAACCGATTGATCGAAAGCTTATTGGCAGGACAGTGATGCACGCTTTGAACTACTTGGTGAATCATTGCAACGGCTCAGCTACCAGGTGAGTGACAGGGAGAACCAATAAGAGCAGAATTCGAAAGCTGAAAGAAACCAGCTTCAATGCCTGATAAGAATGAGGTTAGAAACTCTGAATCAGGAAATGTCAGGAGTTTCATTGAGTTTCCTCAGGAGTTTCCTCAGTTTCCTCTACTCACTATGTTAGACCACCGACAGTCATGCAGTGCTTAAACTGTCAGGTGCGACGCCAGGAAGACCAACAACTGGCGCAGCAACAAAGCATGGTGAGGCATGGAGATTCGGTCTATCCAAATCGAGAATGTGGGACATCATTGGAACGCTTAGAAGACTTAGAATTCGAAGTTGGGGCAAATCATTTCTGCCACTTGGCTTTTTGCATTTCACCTGTGGGCTGACCTTGTGTCCTTTGTATTTTTGATTCCTCACACCTGTCCATCGCAGGTTCGAGAGTGCCTTGCAAGGTCTCAAAGAAGATCGTGAAGGGACACACGGCACAATCATAGCCCAGAGTAGCCAAGGGGCGGCAGCTTTTTTTCCTAAGATCCTATGTTAGGATCCTATTTTTACTATGTTCTTTCCAGTAAGTGTGCAAGTGAGTGCTCAAAGGTTGTCAGCGTCATGGTGTTTGTCAACCTGCGGGGCTAGCCTGTTTGGACTTCCTGGTACTTTGACACCAAGAGGCTAGCGGCTATAGTCACCAAATAGGTTTGAATGGCTTAGTATTCAAGGATATTCAAATCAATTGATGGGGAACAAGGATGAACAAGGTATCTATGCTCCCACTCCAAGGGACAGCAACCACATGTGATTTTCGATTCCATCCAGTATGTTGCAGGTTCATCCATAAATTCTATCAAAGGCACCAGGCAGCAAAAAAAAACACACCCACAGTGCATACCAGTCGATCCTGCGTAACAAGTGGGAATTGTTGGTGAATGTTTCGGTTGTTGAAGAATGTGTCAATGACGGCCCCAAAATGATAAACATTTGCATGGACATGTAAGAATCATGACGAATCATGGACATACATATGGTATCATATGGTGGATTCTTAGAACAGGGGTACCCCGAAATCATCCAATATTAATCATTTATATGACAAAACCAGACGTTTTCGAAGTCTCCTATTTTGAGAAACCATGGATGGCAATAGTTGCACCATGTTGCTCCACGTTGGACACGCTTGGACGAGCTGTTTTGGACGAGGATGGGCTTTTGCGCACCCGTGGTAAGGCACGGGGCTATGCGGGGCGCAGCAACGATTGAAGTGATTGAAGGGAACTTGTTTGAAGGAACTGCTGTGGAAAGATCTTCCGAGATTAGCAGTCTCCCTATCAATGACATTATTGAAGAGTATACCTGCTTCTAAGATATGTGCCAAGTTATTGGATTTGACATGATACTAATGAAATGAAAACATGTGTTCATTCAACACTGCTACTAGGAGCTCCATGATATCTTCGAAGGGCCAGTTGGCCTGCCCAGAATGAATTTGGGATGTCAGGGCAGATTTTCAATTTCTCAGTAAGAGCTCTTTGATTGTACGTATATTTGTTGTCTTCAGAATTTCTCGAGCTCAAAATATTTTGGTTATGCGACAGTTGCAGGTTTTCAAGGTCGCATGATCATTGTATTATTTATGATGCCTCATTACCTGTGAGTCTAGATATGTTTTGTTGCAATTTTCCTACATGTATTGCTTCCGAGGTATTGATCACCTTGGACAAAGTTTCTGGCAATTCGGAGATGGTATAAAATTGTGTGGGGATGTTACATAGAATGTCTTACCTGGAGGTATCCAGGTTCCCAAATCATTTTTTGGCGGCAATCCCAGCCACCTCAATCTTTTGGAGGGAATTCTCCCTGAGGGCAAGGGAAATGTGAGCCTGGTCCGACTTCTATGTGGAGATCGCAGAGAATGGTGGCCCAATTTGGAGTAAAATCAGCTGCAGATATCGCAAAAGACACAGACGCTCTCTTTGAATTGATATATCGGTTGGCCGTAAAATGGGGTACCCAAAATGATGGATTCCCCATCAACAATGATCACTTGTAAGTGGTTGGGGGATGTTGGGGGTATCAACATTAAAGTTATGAGTTGTTCCTCAGCCAGGGTCTGTCAGTTGATCTAGATAATTTATTAGTGATTTGAAAGTGAAAAAAAAGCGAAATAAACAAGTGAAAAAATAGTGTTTTCGAAGTGTTTTGTAGAAAAAAAGTGAAAAAAAGTGAAACAAATGTGAAAAAATAGTGTTTTCGAAGTGTTTTGTAGAAAAAAAAGTGAAAAAAGAGTGAAACAAAAGTGCAAAAATAGTGTTTTCGAAGTGTTTTGTAGAAAAAAAGTGAAAAAAGAGTGAAACACAAGTGAACAAATAGTGTTTTCGAAGTGTTTTGTAGAAAAAAAGTGAAAAAAGAGTGAAACACAAGTGAACAAATAGTGTTTTCGAAGTGTTTTGTAGAAAAAAAGTGAAAAAAGAGTGAAACACAAGTGAACAAATAGTGTTTTCGAAGTGTTTTGTAGAAAAAAAGTGAAAAAAGAGTGAAACAAAAATGAAAAAAAAAGTTTTCGAAGTGTTTTGTAGAAAAAAAAGTGAAAAAAGAGTGAAACAAAAGTGAAAAAATAGTGTTTTCGAAGTGTTTTGTAGAAAAAAAAGTGAAAAAAGAGTTGAAACAAATGTGAAAAAATAGTGTTTTCGAAGTGTTTTGTAGAAACAATGAAAAAAGAGTGAACAAAAAAGTGAGAAAATAGTGTTTTCGAAGTGCTTTTCTACATAAACACTTTTCTAAAACACTTTTTCCCCACCTGTCAGGTGAGGGTTGTTAGATTTTATCAGA
>VSDK01017044.1:221898-233704 GCA_009767595.1 Symbiodinium kawagutii | reverse complement strand
TCCTCTCCTCCTCTCCTCCTCTCCTCCTCTCTTCCTCCTCTCCTCTCTTCTTTTCTCTCCTCATCTCCTCCTTCCCTCCTCTCATTTTTTTTTCTCTCCTCCTATCCTTCTCTCCTCCGATCCTCTTCTCCTCCTCTCATCTCCTCCTCCCCTCCTCCCCTCATCTCCTCCTCTTCTCCTCTCCTCCTCTCCTTCTCTCCTCCTCTCCTACTCCCCCTCTCCTCCTCTCCTCCACTCCTCTTCTCCTCCTGCTCTCCTCTCCTCTTCTCCTCCTCTCCTCTCCTCCTCTCCTCCTTTCCTCCATTTCTCTTCTCCTCCTTTGGTTCCCTCTCCTCTCCTGCTCTCGTCCCCTCCTATCCTCCTTTCCTCCCCTCCTCGTCTCCCTTCTCCTCCTCCCCTCTCCTCCTCTCCTTCTTTCCTCCCCTCCTCTTCTTCCCTCTCCTCGTCCCCTTGCCTCTTCTCCTGCTCCCCTCACCTCCTCCTCCCCTCCTCTCCTCCTCTCCTCTCTTCTCTTCTCCTCCTCTCCTCTTCTCTTCTTTTCCTCCTCTCCTTCTTTCCTCCCCTCCTCTTCTCTTCGTCCTATCCTTCTCTCCTCCCCTCCTCTTCTCCTCGTCTCCTCCTTTCCTCCTCCCGTCTCCTCCTCTCCTTCTTTCTTCTCCTCGTCCTCTGCTCCTCTCCTCCTCTCCTACTCCCCTCTCCTCCTCCCCTCCTCTCCTCTTCTCCTCCTGCTCTCCTCTCCTCTTCTCCTCCTCTCCTCTCCTCCTCTCCTCATTTCCTCCCTTTCTCTTCTCCTCCTTTCGTTCCCTCTCCTCTCCTGCTTTCCTCCCCTCCTCTTCTCCTCCTTTCTTCCTCTCCTCCTCTCCTCCCCTCTTCCTCTCCTCCCGTCCTCCTCTCTTGCTCCTCTCCTCCTGTCCTCCTCTCCTCCTCTCCTCCTCTCCTGCTCTCCTCCTCTCCTCCTCTCCTCCTTTCCTCTCTTGCTCCTCTCCTCTCCTCTCATCTCCCCTCCTTTCTTCTCCTGGTGTCTCCTCTCCTCTCCCACCTCGCCTCTTTTCATACTTTTCGTCTCCCTCCCCAGTTCCCTGCTCTCGTCACATGCCTCCTCCCCTCCCTTCTCCCGACTCGCCTCCTCTCATACTCTTCTTCTCCTCACCTCACCTCTCCTCTCTTCTCCTCACCTCTCCTCTCCTCTCCTCTCCTCTCATCTCCCCTCCTTTCTTCTCCTGGCGTATCTTCTCCTCACCTCTCTCTGCTCGCCTCTCCTATCTACACTGCTCTTCTTCTATTTCACCAAACCCCCTCCTTTGACCACAAATGCTGCGCCTTCCACACACATGCTATAAACATGCAACTGACCACCACCTGTTGTTGTCTCTCCGTGCTTGCTTAAGCTTTTCCGCCTTGGACCCTCTAGATAACTCCTCCTTTCTTGTCCTCTCCTCTCCTCTCCTTTCCCCTCTTCTCTTCCCCCTTCTTTTCTTATCTTCTTCTCCTTCTCTGTCCAAATGCCTCTCTCCTCACCTCACCTCTCCTCTCCTCTCCTCTCCTCTCACGCTCTTCTTCTCCTTTCCCAGCCCCCCTGCTCTCGCCACATGCCTCCTCTCCTCGCCTCACCTCTCCTCTCCTCTCCTCTCACCTCCCCTCCTTTCTTCTCCTCAAGTATCTTCTCCTCACCTCTCTGCTCGCCTCTCCTAGCTGCACTGCTCGTCTTCCCCTTCACCACAAACGCTTTGCCTTCCACAGACATGCTATAAACATGCAACTGACCACGACCTGTTCTTGTCTCCCCGTGCGTTGCTTAAGCTTTTCCGCCTTGGACCCTCTAGATAACTCCTCCTTTCTTGTCCTCTCCTCTCCTCTCCTTTCCCCTCTTCTCTTCCCCCTTCTTTTCTTATCTCCTCCTTTCTTGTCCTCTCCTCTCCTTTCCCCTCTTCTCTTCCCCCTTCTTTTCCTATCTCCTTCTCCTTCTCTGTCCAGGCAACACCCAGGACGGACCAGGGGGGAGTCGAAGGGCATCGGCAGCCAATTGCCTAGTGGTACATTGCCCTCCAAAAGCATGCTTCTCCCCAGGCTAGGGCGAGATTTTGAACGCCTTTTGGACCCACCGCCCCCCAGACCCCTAATCTCACTTCGTTCGCAAAAAACAACTTCAGCCTAGCCTGACGGCTGGCTTTCGTAACATGGACAGACTGGCGGAACTAGCGCACAGTAGGCTGAAAAGGAGAAACCTTCCCATGTTTTTTGTCTTTTTGTTCTCCAGCCTTCCGCCCGGTGTCAAAAGACAGGTTCCCAGGTTTTGCGTTTTTTCATTGTATGGCAAACGGTTTTAGTGCTGTTGGGGATCTCACGTGGGCTCATTTTTGCCAGAGTTTCCAAACCAGAAAGGTGTGAACCATTACCATAGGTGATGAGGTACCGGATTGACTGACACGCTCATAGCTAGCATTTGCTAGGTATCTGAATCTTCTCAATTTGGAGGAGCACCGAAAAAACTTGGACTTCTCCCGTTACATTGTTTGTCAATATACAAGTGAATATTCCACATATAATTTATTTCCCCGAAACAACCCACTAGCTGATGGCAGTTCGTGGTTGGAAAAAGCATGTCGGCTCTGAAGCTCCACCAACTGCAAGAAGCTGTTGGTTCCAGCTGGCAATAAACGCCCCATTCTTGATGGTGAATCGCTATTTTCTGGTATAAGGGGTGGTGGTTTGTTGGTTCTGCACAGCTTCACACTTCTATGGATGCTGAGCTCCAAAGCAGTCCAGGCAAAAAGGGCGCAACTTTCTGTTTTCAGTCAAAATAAACATTCCTTGCTGTCTCAAAAATTCCGAGCAACCCCAAGGAGTTTCAATGGAAATTTGTTCAAAAGCTTGGCTGGGATGCTACTCATGCCACCTTTGGATCTACCATTTCAAAGATGCTACAGTGGTCCATTTGATGCACGACTCTGGCAAGCAAACCCGAACTCTCACACGGGCCCACTCAAAGGCCAGAAGCCTTCTGGTGCCAACAATTGTCTGACCCGTTTGCGAAACCAGTACGTAGCACAAGGTTCTGAGTGGGAAACAAAAGATGTTGGCCGCCCTTTTCCCCAGTAATCGTCTCCAAGCATCCCATGCTGCTCAATCGATTGAACTTTGTGTTGAAAGTCTGAACCTCATCCTGAACCCCGAAATAGGCATCCCACGACTCCAACTGGATGTGCTGGTAAGTCACCTGTAAGCCGCAGTGGTTGAAGAGGACATCACCACGGCTGGCAGGTTGCTGGTGATTGATGACAATATGATGGACCTATACACATGATGCTCTGAAAAGGATGTTGATATGCGATCCCAGCACTCAGGGTCCCCATATTAACTTTGGTGCACAGCAAGGCAAATTGGAAAGCCGATGAACGGAAGTCGGAAGTCATTGAATCAATCTATTGATTGACCATCGAAATAAAATCACCCTAGTGGTTTCTTCTGCAGGTGGACCAGGTGGACCGCAAAGAACATGGGCGTTCATAGTTCTGCTACATGGATCCCAGATTTTTTACAGAGGACAATTCAGCATGAATACAGCGAAGCTGCAACGGCCTGCCATGGTCCCCCAGTTGCCATCGCTAAGTTCTGATAATTCTTTTGCGCTGAAGATTTGTGGGGAAATTCGAACAAAAAAAACATGCTTCGAAAAAATCCTTGAGGCGGGATCAAAATGAGAATCTGTTTCTACCAAATACTGGGCGATTAGATTTGATATTTTTCGCCACCGCACGGATGATGGATGAAGTTTCATTGCAAGTCAAGGAACTCCCGGGAGGCACTTCTCTTGAAATGAATTTGACAAAGACTTGCTTTTCAGAATTCTACGTTGGCCCTTTGACTAGAATAGTCCACCTAAAATGTGCAAGCTGCGCAAAAAAATGGAAATCATTTCCCTGCTGTATATCCAGTTATAAACCATCATCGTTGGTTGATTGGTCTGCGGCCATCTTGCGCTCTCCTTGTAATCATCAGAATGGAAGACTTTGGCCCTGGCTTTGAACAAAGAACCCAGTCACACTTGGCCCATTGGGGCCGCAGCCACGGTCGGTGATGTTGTCGGGATCGAGGCAGCCACCGATTGAGTAGTAGGCTTCAGCTTGCCCTGCCACAGTGGTGTAGCTAACGTTGAAACCCAGTTTCTCCTGCAGCATGAAAGACATAACCATGGAGCTGGACCCCACGGAGGGTGACCCATCCCGTCTTAACATGGATTTTCCATTGCCCGAAACGACGGAAAAATGTTTCCCAACTCTGGGGGCGATGCGTTCATGAACAGCGGCAGAAGGCTCCCAGGCAATTCACTGTTGGGCGCAGTCTTTTGAACGCTCTCAGTGCCAGGGCCATAACATTCTTACATGTACGGGATTTTACATATGCGCATGCTGTGCGTGTGTGGTTGCATCGAAACGAATTTGGATGGTTCATATCATATTGATTTCATTTACCACCATTTTTCGAGCAAGGGGCTCCAAACATTGCTGGTAACAAATGACCATTCAGGTTTCCACCCTGAACTTGCATATATAGATATATATATATAATATAGTATAATACAATTCCAATCATCTTCGGATAAACTTTCCGCCGTAAGCAGGCCTCAACTGGAGCATGGCAACGCTCTGATCCCGGGACGCCGGGATAACGCACATGCGCTGATGTTTCGCAAACGGGTGCCATCATGACCTGGAACATCTTGCAACATCCACGTTTTCACAACGGGCTGCCACCCTGCTTCATACCAGAGCCACTGGGCAAAACCATAAGCCCGGCCGCGCGCACACAGGGATGATTATCGGCATGCTGCACCAACACAGCGACGATCATTCCCTTTCATCTCGTATCTAAGTTTGTGATCCGCCTCAAAACCTCGAAGCCTATTGGCCCCAATGTTTTTGCCATTTTCATTTTTTCTGAGCGATCTTCCGGATTCGAACCCAACAAACGCAGCCCCTTAAACGTTCCCCCCGGCAAATTCCCGCACTCCACACCACCTTTCCTACCACAGCACGCCAGTTGCGCACTTGTTGTCAAATTAGTTCGAACCCAGAACCCAAGGCACCGAAACCACAGACACCAGCCACTACAGCGAAAATGTAGCAACCTCCTGGGGCAGGTGCCCCAAACAATCACAGCTTCCCAAGCACAAAGGAAACCACCACCACAGGTCCCAACTCAAACACACACACATATATATATATACACACACATACATCTGTTTGTGTATGCCATCATGACTATCAATTGTATCATACTATAACAATTGGGTACATAGCTTCTGTACACTTGTGCCTGCATACCAGCATGTTGTTCGATCGTATGAGGAACTCAGCCCCGGGCAAATGCTTGTATGCTCATTTTGAACATCGAAGCATGAAGCTGGCGAGTCAAAACCCTCTACCTGATGAATGCGCGTATTCTTCGACAACACAACATTTGCCTACCCTCGTGATACTTGGCATTGACCCGTCTTCATCTCACTTGAACCATCCTACTCGACATCCTGACCCCTTACCTGTCCTGGATCAAGATGCCAGCCATGTAGCTTACTGCTTGACACGCAGCCCAATTTGCAATAGTAATGCCCCTCAGAGTCGTGCCAAGATCCACACTGCGACCAAATGCCCTAAAAGTCTTTCCCGATACCGTTCACGACTTAAACTTGAAGGGTTTTGGAACTACAAGTCAATCTTGGGAAGTTCTGAGTTTTGGGGGTATTTTTGTGGCGTGGAAAAGTGTTTTCTGCGAGTGGGTCCACCGTCAGGAGTTCTTTACAACAAGGGTAGCCCAAGATCCCTCTGCACATGTCGATGTGGGTTTGGATTCCATAGCTCCATTCAAATTTGATCTCCAGTGTGCCTTCTGGCATATGAAGACCGTGAAGACAGCCACATCTTTGAAAATTCAACATGATCATGAAATACCAGTGGTCCTCTCTGAAGCAATAATTTGGGAGTCCTAAGTTCGATAGTTTCGAGTGTTCTTGTGTAAAGCAACGGTTTTAGGTTTCCAACCTTTGTACTGGTTTTACAGACAGCTGTTGGTAGCTAGAGGTTTCCCTTCCTCTCATTCATAGACCAAAGATCATGTCGAGCAAAGTCTTGTTACAGTTCTCATAAGAAAAGGCGTCTATTTTTCCTCTAGACACTCTGGAGATCAATGAGATTGGGTTCCGAAGTTGAATGGTGTTGAGACCCAAATCTGTTTTGGTGGTTGAAAATCATATGCTGTTCTTTCAGTCCACAAATTTGGGTTCCAAGTTCTGGGAAGTGTCTGCTGGTTTTCAAGTGTTGTTCGGTTGTCGGCAATTGCAGATTGTATACAATGTACTTTTCTCAAACAAAAGAAGGTGAGGATTGATTCCATCATAGCTTTTTGAAAGTCGTCACACATTGCCATGTTCCTCTGCAAGCCGCTATCTTTGGGAGAACTTGTTTTCCAGCATGGATTGGTAAGAACACATCCTCAACCAACTTTGAGATTCAGAGTTTCAGTCCCAATGTCATTGAAGGTTTTGTGTCAGTGTGTGGTGTGTCTGCACTCGTGGGACTATTTTCTGAGCCATTTGGGAGTAGATCAGCGGTGTTTTTTCCGGGTGGGCAAATGAGTCTTGTCCGTCCACAAATGAAGCAAGAGTTTTGTCCCCATGCTTGTTCTGGGATCTTAGGTTCTGTGCCGATTGTTTCTTTTGTCTTTCGTCGAGGCACAGCGACCTCTCTTCAAACAACCTTGCTTGCTTGGGATAGTCTGTCTATGTCCAATATGTGTTTTGTTGTTTGGTAATTGGAGCTATCATGTTCCTTCATGATCGATGGAACTGGGAAATGATGAACCCTGGGTGAATATGCTGTCAACTGAATTATCCGAGATTGTATAATTGTTCGTGTATACCAATCATATTGAGGTCCATTTTTTTTTGCTTGAAGGGAGATTGGAAGTCAAATATCCGATTTATGGAAAGTTACAGCAGGTAGTTCCTCAGCAAAGGTGTCAGAGAAAGAAGAAATCGCAAGAGAGATGTGCATACGCGTGACTGATTGAAATCGCACAAGATGCTGTGGTTTTGAATCGTTTTGTGCTGCAGGCATGGTCCAAAAATAGGCTCTCTAAAGCGACGGGTTCCGAGGTCTGTCGCGAGAGCACTAAGCAAAAACTGCACGCTGCTGTCGTACCAAGCACATTTGCAAGTCACAAACGTAACAAAATCATGGTCCTCTTGCAAATTATAATCTGCAAATTTTGCCCACAAAAACACCAGCACAGAAGAACACCAGAAGGAGCTACAAGCACTAGCCCACAAAAACAGCAGGACAGAAAAACACCAGCCCAGAAAAACACAAGCACGGGAAAACAGAAACTCAACCAATAAACAAAACAAACAAAACGCCTGCCCACGAAACATTCCAAAGGCCCCCGGCTCATTCATTGGATCGTTCTGCGATCCATTCATCTCAACTAGCCCTTTCTTCCTTTAGGCTTCCTATTCTGGGAGCTTCTGCTACAGCCTTGTGCCGTACTACTTGTAGTTGTCCAGAATGCTTTGTAACTGAAAATTGTGCTTCTTTTTGATGTTAGAAATTCAAGCTTGTTGCGTGATTCCTGCAGATCTGAGTCATCTGCTTTCCTCTATATAAATCGATGTTGATTGCCTTGCGCAAATAATCAACCATTTGGATTTCGGCAGACTTTTTGAAAAGAGTAGAATCTGGGTTATCCTCCCACTGTTTTCTAGTGATCACAAGGGGGAGTGGTGGCCCAAAGTCGGAACAGTGAAAAGGTTGATGTTCTCAGCCTCTACGTGGTGCGTTTCAACCCTGCGCCCTTAGACCGAAAAAGGAAACTCGATCTTCTGCTCTCAAACAACAAAAAAACATGTCCTCATCTTGTCCCCTGAATTAAAACCGGGAAAACCGAACATGCCAAGTCCCAGTGGCACGGGATAGGACTCACCCAGGGCATCATTCACCTGAGACAAACGTTCCAATCATCAACTGACCTAATCTGAAGTTGATGAATGATGATTTGCTTGGTGAATGCTGGGACTTCATCATGCCTGTCACTGCGGTGACCCCACAACTCACATCAGAGACTGCTGTGTGTTTTAAACACTCGTGCTAGCTCCGCCTCCGCACTAAAACAACCCTAAAGTGAGTTGTGGAACTGAACGACTCTGATCCGAAGAAAGTGCTAATCTATCAGAACATGCCAAGAAAGAATGACGGTATGCATCCACTGGTAAACGGCCGCTGGTCTGGGGTCTGGCAATGGTAAAGCCAAAGTCTTTCCACATCTTTCCACGAATGGTTCTGTTGAGGCTTCTTACTCAGGCTAGATATTGGATGGTTGGAACCGAGTGAGAAAGATTGCGGATGAGTACGGATCCCCATGTCCTTCTGTAACTTTGATGTCATGGCGGCCCATACAGTAATGAAGCAATACTAACAACGACTATCTATTGTTGACCATTTTCAACCAAGAAACATCTTGCCATGAGTTTTGCACAAGGGAAAAGATCACAGCTGACTTGCAATTTGAGCATTTCCCTGCCACTGACTACAACGCAGTGCCTTCACTTGTTGGGAGATGATTCTGACTCTGAAGATCTGATTCTCTGATTCACTGGGTGTTTGAGTGTGTACCTCCTTTGTGCCCAAAAACTGTTGATTTTGCTCCAAAGCATACCATTTTGATCATTGCTCGGGCTACCAACGGACAACCCAATTCGAATGCGAAAATCAGTACCAACAAACTCCACACAGGATGTGGTCTGTGCAGTCCACCCAACCATCTATGGTTTGATGCCAGCGCAAGCTTGGCGGAAAGTTAAGTGAAAAATCTGGTGTTTTATGATCGACACCCTAAACAACCTCAATAGTCCATTCATCACTAGCCTCATTAACTACAACCGTTACGATATTACTGTTGCAATGACTAAGCATGCCATTGACAAGTACAATCACTGACGATTAGTGCCTCTGTTACCTGTAATCATCCCCACCTTTTCCTTCTTTCTCTTCATCTGAGCTACAAGGTTCTTGCGCATTGACGGAGCAATCCCATCCGCCAAGCATTGGGCAGCGGCTGCTGGCAGCAACAGGCCTGCATGGACATGCTGTTTTAGTAGCAAAAACTGTCCGTTGTATCATTCCATGTTGGTGCTGCTTGGTTGACATTCACCGTATGACGATGACGATGATGATGATGATGATGATGATGATGATGATGATGATGATGATGATGATGATGATGAAGCTGATGATGATGAAGGTGATGATGATGAAGTTGATGATGATGAAGCTGATGATGATGAAGCTGATGATGATGAAGCTGATGATGATGAAGCTGATGCTGATGATGCTGATGATGATGATGATGGATGATGATGATGATGATGATGATGATGATGATGATGATGATGATGGATGATAATGGGCGCTGGTGGTGGTGGTGCACACCAACTCTACATCCCAAATGAACCGACATCTACACTGCTCACTTTAGCGTTAAATGAGCTCCCTCTGAAACTTTCCAGGAAAAAAATGCGCCAGCCTTGAACTTGGGGTTAGAAACTATTGTGAAACTCCAAGTCTGACGATGTCTGAGTCGAAACCCATGTAATGTAAGCATTCACCACTGGGGTTGTTCATTCTGGATCTTAAAAGCATCCAAAGACTATGAGTTACGAATAGGTAAAACAAGAATTTCTACCAGGAGTACGTCATCAGAATGTCAAGTACCCGTTGTGAACAGTTTGACAGGGCAGGTGCTCTGCCAAACAGGTTTCCAAGATCCTACAAGCCTACGAGCACTTGTTTTTCCACTATTCCTGTTTGTCATTTGTCATTTTTTGACTCACCTCATTGAAAGGGATGCAAATTTTGCAAATCGTTCATTGTATTCACTTTTTTATGTTGATATCTCACACTTGGTGGTTTGTGTTTCGCACGTTCGTTGTCAAAAGAACTCCGCTTTACAACAGGCAACGCTTGGGTCAGCATTGCGCCATACGGAAAGGCAAGTTTCTACAAAAGGGTATGGTTTCGTCAGTCTGAGGCTGCGGTAGATTTTGTTTCCACGTCTGTTCCACTATCTTCCCAACCAAGGTGCTGAAGAGCGCTGAGCGCAGCATCGCAGGCGAAACTGAACGCGGGATCTGAGTTGCGAAAGCTGTCTGTGCTCCCTTGAGTTGTAAACGGCTGAAGTATTTACATTCAACAAAACAACAATGTGGCATCCTACTATGGGACACCGAATGATGCTGCCTCCGCAACCAAACAAAACTTTTGGGTTCACTGTCCCCAAGTCAACAAAAACATGGACATTCTCAAACCCAAACAGTTGCATTATCGAAGAAAATGGCCACGAACATGAGGCTGAGACCATCACAATGTTGGGACGGGTGCAAATCTCAACAACAAACCCTGGCAAGTTCAAATCACCATGATGATGATAATAATGATAATAATGTTGATGAGGATGATGGGAGATAACTGATAAACGATGGACGATGATAATCATGATGATGGTGATGATGATGATGATGATCATGATGATGATGATGATGATGGTGATGGTGATGGCGATGCTGATGATGATGATGATGATAATGATGATGATAATGGATCATGGAACAAAGATGATGATGGATGATGAAACAAAAACGATAATGGATCATGGAACAAAGATGATGATGGATGATGAAACAAAAACGATAATGGATCATGGAACAAAGATGATGATGGATGATGAAACAAAAACGATAATGGATCATGGAACAAAGATGATGATGGATGATGGATGATTTTGATCATGATTATGTTGATCATGGTGATGATAATGATGACTGGGATGTTGATGACGATGATGATGGGGGTGATGAGGACGGATGGATGGATGGATGGATGGATGGATGGATGGACGGATGGATGGATGGATGATGGATGACGACGAAGCTGCTGATGGTGATGAAGATGAAGATGATGATGATGATGATGATGATGATGATGATGATGATGATGATGATGATGATGAAGCTGATGATGATGAAGCTGATGATGATGATGATCATGATGATGATGATCATGATATTAGTAATCGGTATGATGGTGGTTGATCATGATGATCATGATTTCAGTAATGGGTATGATGGTGGTTGACGGTGGTGATGATGAAGCTGATGATGATGATGATGATGATGATGATGATGATGATGATGATGATGATGCGCGGACGATATTTGAATGATGTTTCAATCAAGCTTGGAGGATGCTTGGATGATGTTTGGATGATGAGTGGATGATGTTTGGATTTTTTTCTGGAAGCGATGCCTTTTGACTTCATCTCCTTCTCTGTTTTGCTTTTTCCTCTTGCTCTTTTGAATCTTTCTCTGTCCTCTTTGCACTTTTTCCGGTTCAGCTTCGAGCACTTTCTGCACTTCTTCAACACTGCGCGACGCTCTCGACCTCCAATCTTGTTCGTTTAGAAACGGTTCAAGTTCGCTTGGCTCTACATGGATCATGTTCTTAATGAAAAAGAGCTGCTCTGCACTTCACAAACTGCCAACGATGTTTTTGGCCTTTAGAAGCGAAGTGTTTGATTTTGGGAATGATTTTTCAAAAGGTTTTTCAAGTGCTGGAAAAAAGTCTGTTGGCGCAACTTTCTACTATGTTGGCGAACCCGGACAGGCCACCATCAGCAAGCTCAAGAAGGCAATCTTGAAAAAAGCTACACTAGGTGATGATGGACAAGGAGACAGAGGAATCAAATTCCTCTGGACCGCTCA
>VSDK01017044.1:187779-201491 GCA_009767595.1 Symbiodinium kawagutii | reverse complement strand
GGGGAATGCTTTCACTGCTGTAGATTGACTGGAGTCAAGTGATGGAGCCCCTGCCTCAGCGTTTCAGCCTGTTTCGGCTGCAGCTGTCAGCATCTGTCAACACAGTTTCCAGCAACTACTGAGGCTGATGGGCTTTGATGGCCTTCAGCCCAATATCAAAGAAGCAGGAAGTGGAATCACCAGCTTGCATCGTACCTCGGCTGCGCAGGAACTTTGAAGGTTCCTTTGTGCATCTTAGTGACCTCTGTTTCAGTTGTGGCCTTGGAGGTGCCTCCAGTGCAGGGCAAGGAGAGGTGCTCGAGTGACGTCCTCAAAGAGTGGCGGCTCATCGGGTGATGATCAGTTGATGTAACGTCAGATGCGGCCTCAGGGAGTGGACAGGTTATCAGACAGGCTAGTGATGTGAAGTGCTTGAGCAAACCAAGGTGGTGCATCAAGATGAAGGCTTTGGATATGCTGCTTTGGTCTAGTAGTCTTTGGCATCCGCTACATGGGTTAGACTCCGAGTGGACAGGCTGAAATCGACTGTCGGACACAAATGGGACGAAGTGCATTGCACTATGCTTGCGAGTGCTCTCGTGGAAGCCTCAAGGGAACACAAGGAGCAACAGCGAATCCACGGGAGCACCTCTTCTGGATTGACCAACCGTTGACTGAGCGAATCCAAAAAGGTCAAAAAGAAGATTGATGGTGTCCAATCTTGACTGAGCACCTCTTCTGTCCATCTTTGGAGCTTGGAAGGGGTGGATTCCGGGTGGATTGGTTGAGGTCCTCGATGTGTTCGAATTCTTTTGGAGAACCAAGCGGATGCAAACCTGCGTTCCTGCCTTAGCAAGGGGCAAGCGATCCAAGGGTGGGAAGGGTGCTGAAGGCTGGACACTTCTAAGGTACGCTGAGTTATCTGACTCCACTACACCTGGCATGCCAGGCAAACAGTGTGGAGGTGCACAACCAACTCCAGATGCTCAACTGACTCAATTCCCTTCCTCGTCAGACATTTTCCTGTGGCCATCAGGCAGTGACCGCTCTTTTGCAGAATGTCGACCAGGCCAGTGTGGTGCAGAAGCTGCACACATGTCACATTGTCGGAAATGATCCTTCTATTCGTTCGGATCTTGGTCTTAGGTTGTTGATGTTGATGCTGAAGATACCAAGCGCCGGTCTGCAGAGGCTGACTTCTTGAAGCTCTGTTCACTTTGATTCCTGTGTCAAGACACCAGTGGTCGCTTGTGACGAAAGTAGGAGAGACATGCAGAGACTTGCTTCCATCCTCTGGAGATTCTGCAGCTTCTGCAGCTTCTGTGTGTCAGGCATTGAGTACCAACCAGCAGATTCATCGACTCGTGAGGAAGTATCGTGCACAGCTGGACGAGCGCCGGAAGGCACAACTGGTCGAGTCTGGCGGCCCAGAGATGAGCTGTCACCACTCCTCGCCGATCATATTCTGTTGTGAATTGATTGGGGGAGTATTGGAAGCAATCAGAATCCCTGGGACTACAGTGTGTAGTATATATCATCACCCAGTTTGATTTGGAATCATTCTCCAATCCAGAGACCCCTCACCATGATTGCGAGACACTGCGGAGCTGCGAGTTTGAGCTGCGCTGCAGGCAGTGTTTGCAGCGACTCTTTAACTTCTTCGATGTGAATCAGGATGGTGTCATTCACCCTGAGGAGTGGGTGGGATTTGCAGCTGTCCAGCAATGCTCGCTGTGGTGGTCCTGTAAAACCTGCGTTGGCTCCCATTCGTGCAGAAGAAGACCATAGGTTTGGGGGCTATCCACATTATGGATGCCATCTAAGATGATCAGCAATTCCCACTTCTGAACATATTCAATTGAAGAGCTGAATTTCATAATCACCTTATGGTTCAAATTGGCTAGTTTTTTCAAGTACGCATCCCAAACAGACAGTGACAGAAACATAGATTTTAAAGTATGTTGTTGGCTCTTGACGATCTGTATTGATAGGTCCGTTCGGATTTGTTCTGCCTTCAAGATTCTTTTGGGCGATGACGGTACAGCATCATGTCATTGTGGCCCAGTGCCTTTGCCTCCGATTCGCCGCCAAATGAGAAGCGACAGCGAAGATGGTTTCATCAGATGTGTCTCTGTGGCTTCTATCGCTATGAATTTTCTTCCCCACGTCCAGCATGCTTCCAGCACCTTCTTCTGTCAACTTCCCTGGGTTCCACATGGGTTCCACATGGGTTCCCTTGGTTCGTTCGAGTTCGCAGGAGTGGGTGGACAGTATGACGCTGCTCGCAGAGTTCTTCGAGCATCACAGCGATCACTCCATCCAGACGATGCTGCTTAGCACACGGAGGATGGCCCCAGAACTTGGGATCGGCCGCCGGCAACGCAATCGGATATGAAGATGTAGGCAATGGTAGGCTAGGGGCTGGCGTCCTTGAGTCTCTCAGATGAGTCGTTGATACATCACTTGTGTGACTTTCCCAAGGTTCGAAGAGATTGACAAGGATGACAGCGGCTACATTGACTGGGCGGAGTTCAAGGACACGTTTGTGTCGACAAGTCGTTCCGTTGTTGTTAACGTTCTGCCAGTGTACGTTGAGATGATGGCAATCCCAGCCGTTTTGCAGAAGCAAGTTTATTCATGTTCATTTGTTGCTTCAAAATGATTTTAGTGATTTAGTGAGGATTCAGTGATGATTGCGGGACAGTTGGATGTCGGATCTTGGCCAGTGGCTCTTGTTGGTCTCCAGGCATCCTATGCTGAGCTCCTGCAAGTGATCAACGTTCCCTTCCGTGAGCTGATGGACATGCTGGCAGACATCGATCGGGTGCGTCCACATATTGTCCGCATATCGTCCACTATTTTCAGCACAGATTGATATCCAAATGTCTTTTAGTATTGATATCAATTGATATTAATATCCAAATGTCTACACTAATATTGATATCAATCATATGTCTACGTATTGATTCGCGACGACTTGCACTGGGGACTGTCCAGGCCATTCTGCAAGAGAAGCTTCGGCTAGACCGGGAAGCAGCCCAAGAAGCCGAGGCAGTGAGTCTCATCAGCCGTGTTCGTCGTTGATGTTGGTTGATGCTGGTTGATAATATTGGTTGATGCTGGTCGTTCATCATGTGTTCATCATTGGTTGATAGTTTCACCTGTACCGGTTGATTTTGAAAGAGATTTGTGATTCTTACTGCTGGTGAGTCCCTGGCAAAGCGGTTCCAACTGGTGAACATCATCGAGAGAGGTCATCCATCCGAACTACAGGGCATTGTTTGTCTTTTGCCTTAGAGTCAAGGTACGGAATGAGACCATTTCCAAGATGCTTCTGTCTCACGAGCATCCTCAATTTCTCCATGTAAAGGTATGTCTTCGGGAGGTGTCCCTCATCTGCTCCTTCCACCAGCAGAACTGCCGTGAACACCCTTGTATGGTATGGTCATCCATTCATGTAAACTGAAGGTGCAGCTTGACCAAGAGCCTGTTCGTCATTCGATCTCTTCCAGCTTTCTGCGGGCGGATTTTTTCGCAGTTTGTAGCCGAAGATAGCGACAGGCAGATGGAGCCACGATGTGCTTTTGGGTAGTGCTCCCAAGTCTTCTTTCTCCACATAATGTCATGAAAACGACAAGTTTGGAATTGAAATGTAGTGCAACAGATTTCCCCCAAGCTCTTGAGTGACGCCTGCCCTTGTTGGTAACAAGGTAACCTATCCAGTTTAAGCACTGGTAGCCTGGAGTGAACAATGGTACCCGCTCGTCATGGATGCTTTCCCGACTGAAATAGTCATGTCTGGGTGGTTTGGAGACATCCCACTAGTGGTGCTTATCAAGCATGATTGAGACTAGTAGATAATGAAAACGGTTGCTAATGAATGGGAACACCATCAAGGATAGTACCCATGTATCCAAAGAAGTATCAATAGTGACCATTAGTAGCCATTCACCGGCATCGATGGGCCGGGAATGTTGCATCTATTTGCCCGTGATCAACCATTATAAGTTGACAATTACCGCGTCACTACCTTTTACAAAAATGACTATCACCAAATGTAAGCCATTATCAACCATTATAAACCACTATTAGTCAATACAAACTACTGTGAACCACTATTGAAGTCACTATGATCACCTATCAACCACCATTCATCCCTGTACACCACTATCAACTGTTGCTGGTTGTAAGCCATCGTAAGGCGCTGCAAACCACAGCGGTGATCCATCAATGGTGACGTGGCGAGGCTGCGCGCATCAAAGCCGAAGCGGAAGCTGCCGAGGTCTCTGACGGGACATCACCGTTTCACCAAAGAGAACAGGTAGGGGGATAGGAATATGAAGAGCATATTATATGCAATTTCAAATGTATATGCACATATGTATATATATATATATAATATAGATATTTACATATATGTGAATATCTTCGAATGGGTGGCCGTTCTTTTCGCTCAAGCTTCATGTGGTTGGACCGGGTGCTTGCTACTGCTGGGGTGCTGCGTGAGGTTTCGTTCACCCTCTCCTGCCCCTTTCATTGCGGTGGCAGTTTCCTTCCTGCTCTCCTTGCGGGGCTTTGCTTGGGTGTGTTGCTGGGTTTCTGTCTTGGACTTTACTTTGTTTCTGTCCTCAGGGTTGGACTTTTACCCACTGGCACCCCTGGATTTGCTGCACCCTCTCCTTCGCCTCCTGGGCCCGGAACTGATTCTGGACTTTCACGCCGGTCCAGGTTGGCTGGCTATCTGCATGAGTGAGCACCTGCTTCACGGATTGGTTCTGTCTGTGCGTGCTCTTGCTACTGCTGTTGATCGCCTGGCCACCATCCTTGAGAACCGCCTCACTCCCCAATCTGTTTCTCTGCCTGCAACCGGTGAATTGGATTCTGAACCCCTCGAGGCTGGTCGTGGGTCACCTCATTTTCGACACATCGATTGGCCTGGTGAGTCCTCGGAGGAGGAGGAAGTCCCCGAGGCATTAGTGAGGTATTGTGAGAGGAGGTTCACCATCACAGAGCCCACCCCTAGGGCTCGTGCTGAGAGTGCATATTGGGCTGGGTACCGGGCTCGTCATTGCATCCGTCGTGAGGTGAGGTACGAGCCCAGAGAGAGGCTCCCTGGATTGCGTCACACTCACTGGGTTGTGCTCAGGTCATCCACTAGTGATCCATTCCGGGTCACTACCCTGTCCGTAGTGAGCAACTACGTCCGGGCAGGGGACATCCTGCTGATTCAGGAGGGTTTCAACTCCTGGACTGAAGTCGAAATGTTCTTGCAAGGGGCTCAGAGACAAGAGCCTCCTTTGCGAGAATGCTGAAGCGAAGCATCCGTTGGGTAGGACGGGGGGAGGAACAGCAGTTGTTGACATGGGCTCCCCCTACAAAGCTACTGGATCCCGGTAGTCTTGATAGATGCATAGCAGTTCCATTCATGCCCAGAACAGGTGGATTTTTGGTTGCGGTGCCCCAGCATTTCTTCACGAATGATGCATTGTTGGACGGTGCTATGAGTGATGAAGGCCAGCTAGGACCATCCCGTGAGTTCACAGGTCCTCTCTTTGAGGAGGATGATGAGGGAGGTGAGGTAGCTGTCGGCCTTGACAGTTCCTTCATGATGGTTGATGTATTAGATTCAGCACTTGCACAGATGGATGAGTATGATCCGGTGACAGACCCAACGAGTGATGTTGCCCCTTTCACAGCCATTCATCCTGCTGCAGTCGTCAATTTGTCGCAAGTGGTTGGTGTCATTCAGGATTGGTTGAATGCGGTTGGGAATGGCACCCGCATGGATTTTTACACGGCTCGAGAAGAGCCAGATCCCCCCAAAGCAGCAGCTCCGAAGAAAGCTACAAAGAAGGTGTCTACAGCCGTGCTGGCCGAGAGGATAGAGGCCTTGACGGCCCAGATGCAGTTCCTGGCGGCTCAACAGCAAGCGGCAGCATCGCCCCCGAAGCAGAACTCCCCTCGCTCTGTCGTTCCTGCAGGAGGGCAAGGGCTTGGTCAGGGTTTCCCAAGTGCGGTTCCTCCAGTGTCACAAGGAATGGCTCTAGCTCCTCACAGTGCAGTCGCAAAGGTGGCTCAGCTGGTAGGGCCTCCTCCGAGGTCCAAAGCAGCTCCTGGAGCTCCTCAAGGTCAACTTGTGGCCGGTGTGGCCCCCGGTGCAGAGACAGAGCCGGAGAAGATGGGGGTCATGACTCAGGCCCTGATGGACCAATCTTCAGCCATCACGGCGCTGGTAGCACATCTTGCCAGCGGAGATCCTGTGGGAGACCTAGCTGCATCGAGTTCTTCTGCGACAGGAGGCCATGGATTGAATATGCGCGGCGTCGCCAGAAGAGAGAGGATGCAGCGAGAATTGGCGGAAGGGAGCAGCAGCTATTTCTTACAGTTCCATCAGCAGCTGTTCAGGAAGATGCATCCTGCTCGTCCAGTTCCACGCACAGAGCAGGAGATTGCAGCCTCCCAGGTCACCATGACCTCATACCTGGAACGGTTCGGGAACTACAAGCAGAACCGAGAAGGAGCAATGATTCTGTGGTCGCTGGCTCATTGCGTGGACTGCGCAGCGATGGACGATCTTCAGGGGACGAGGGAGCATCTGGCGCTTCTGTGCGCCAGCTTGGACCAGGCTTGCCACGACGGGAATTGGTCAGTGGCATGGGTCTTGAACCTGTTGGACGAGCCGCCGAGCAGTATGTTCCAGGAGAAGCCTCCGTCGGTCAGCAACTTGGGTCGGCCGTTTGCTGGGATGGTTCCGGGCCAGTGGGCAGCAGCCTCGCTGGCTTACCTCAAGGAGATGGAGCTCCTTTCGAGCAAAAAGACAGAGGCAAAGCCCGCAAAGGCACCAGCAGCAGCAAAGGCGGAGGATGCAACCAATCCTTCGTCACCCAAGCGGAAGCCAAGATTCCCAAAAAAGCCAAAGGCAGGCGCAGATGCGCCTCCAAAGGATCAGTGATAAATCAGGGAAACGGGGTATCCCCCCACCTAGGCTATCGGTCCCATAGTGCAAGTGCCTTCGAAGTAGGGTGTGAGCCTAGGTGTATCGATGAGCCTACAATCAAACCTGCATGTCTTGGATCCTTGCCGACTTGCGAAGATGAGCCGGTTTTTGCATCCAACTTTGCATCCGAGCGCACGAAGCAAAATTCAAGCACGTCTCCTGCCTTTCCGAAAAAGGACGCATCGGGTGGTAACACTAGACGCAAAGGTAGGAAACCAAAGCATAGTGTCGGGGTTCGTAGTGATTTGTCCCTTGTACAGTTTTGTGAGATGTTGGCACCTTTAGTACTTCGCTCGAGGACGCCATTTTCTGCATCCCTTTCGAACTCCATCCAGCTGTCTCGGCAACCTAGGACCATTAGGAAGTCGACCCCTAGTTTCTTTCCCATACCATTGCCTTTTCCTGGGGTGTTTGGTAGGATGCCCTCATCGTACAGGAAGCTTAGTCGCCGTCAGGTTTGCATTCGTCGTGCAGTCCACGTAGTTTGCATGGCCTTGAACTTTTGGTATCAGGGCGAGAGCTTCGGTGACACGCAGCTTTTGAGGAGAGTGCCTAGGTCTTACCACTATGCGCTTTATGATAGGATCGAAGCACTTTTAGAATCGGAAGGACCGGTTATTGTGGAGGACATTCCCAAAGCTGGTCGTCGCATGCCCGAATTAGTTTCCAGGCTCTCGGAACTTAGTGCAAAGCTTACTGAGTTAGGGCCTACATCCAATCCTTATGATAAATCATTTGCAGGTGTTACCGTGGACCACCCATATCCGGAGGAAGTTGAGCTGGCCCCCTACCATGATCTTGACCCTCAAAGGATTGTACTCCACGGTACTGGGCAGTGGGATATCTCGAGTTTTTTGGATGATGACCTCATCATGTCGTTCAAGGACCCATCGGTTTTACTTCACCATAATGGACCTGGAGATGGACCTCAGATAAGAGACAAGCCCGAAGTTGTCGCCAAGCTTTGCCATAAGTGGGATAACTTAGGACTTCTCCATGTACATGATCGTCCCATCGACCCAAATGGTTTGGTTAGAATCTTTGGTGCCTTGAAGGACTCCACAACCGACAGGCAGATCGGTGACCGTAGGGGCAGGAACTCTTTGGAGTGCCGCCAACGAGGCCCCTCCTGTGATTTGCCTGCAGGGCCAGATCTTTGTGAGCTTCACATGGCACAGTCACAGCGGCTGAGGATCACCATTACAGACAGGAAGGACCATATCGAACACCATAGGCCCTGCAATCCCGGAACAACTGCTCCAAGATACCAACGCATATAGCCACTTCATGATTAGGAGTTCCCAGAAGTATGTTCGTAGTGACCATGGAGATCTACTAGGAGGTGATGCCTGTTTCAAGCCGGGTGGAAGCTTTGTGCCAAGCCTCGAAGACGGGGCTTTGAGCTTTCCTGGAAAAGGACATCTTTGGGTGGCTTTCAACTCGGTGCTGCAGGGGGATCACTTGGGTGTAGAAATCGCGACGCAGGGGCATACCAATCTTCTCAAATCCGTAGGACTACTCGAGGACAATGTTCGAATGGTTTTCTTCTCGCTGTCAGTTGAGCCTAGAAAATCACCCGGTGAGACCTCCAGGGTTTTTGAAGCCTATGCACGAGCACAGCAGATCTACAAGGAGCATGACTTGTTAGGCTCGCCCCACAAAGACCTGATCGCCACGGATGAGGGCAAGGTGATTGGAGCATATGTGAATAGCAGTGATAGAGCTTTGGATAGAGGGTTGTGTGCCGTAGGAGCACCCCCTGCCAAAAGGATGGCCATGTCATACCTTTCCTTGCTTGCTTCGCAGCTCCCATACACCACAGATAGCCTATGGCTTTGCACTCTTGGTGGTTGGGTTTCGATTTTGGGATATCGTAGGCCTATGATGTCCGTCCTGCAGGATTCCTTTAATGTGGTAGATATGAGCAGTTTCGATAAGGACAACCCAAAGATGCTCCCTCTGAGTAGGAAGGTGGCATCCGAACTCGTTTTGCTTGCTTGCTTAGCACCCTTAGCAGTTAGTGACATTGCAGTACCTTTTGATTGCGAGGCTTACTGCACCGATGCCTCGATTCACAAGGGCGCAATCCTGAAGACGAAACTGAAGCCGCAGGTCGCCGAAGTTTTGTGGAAAACTTCAAGATCCAAGGGAGCCTATTCAAGGCTGCTGTCTCCTCTTGAGGAAGCACTCAAAAGGCTGGGAGCTTTTGAAGACGTGCCTGATGAGGATGAGGAGTTGCCTATGGATCGACCCATGGCCTTTCAGTATGAGTTCATTGAGGTCTGTGCAGGAGCAGCAAAAATCTCGAGGTACATGCAGGAGGCAGGTTTCAAAGTGGGACCTCCGATAGACCTGAGTAGAAGCGAGGAGCTCAACCTAGCATGGGATCATGTGGCAGCTTGGCTCACATGGATGATCTCAGAGAAAAGGATCTTGGGTTTCTTCGGTAGTCCTCCTTGTACCACCTTCAGCATAATGCGACGCCCTCGGCTTAGGAGCAAGCAGTGTAGCCTTGGTTTCAATCCAAAAGAGCCTAAGACGTTACTCGGAAACACCTTGGGTTGTAGGGCATGCCAACTTCTCTATGTGGCCTGGGTCAATGGGTTGGTAGGTATGCTTGAAAATCC
Organism: Symbiodinium kawagutii; assembly: GCA_009767595.1. Lineage (NCBI taxonomy): Eukaryota > Dinophyceae > Suessiales > Symbiodiniaceae > Symbiodinium > Symbiodinium kawagutii. The sequence continues at coordinate 191,888 of VSDK01017044.1, read as the reverse complement.
TTTTTCCTCCTACATGAAGCATCTTCCGGCATGGAGGATTGTCTGCTCGAAGTCCGAGGTCAGTGAAGTGAGGTGTGATTCTTGCCGTTTTGGATCGCCGCATCAGAAGAGCTTTCGATTGATGGGGCTATCCCTTGACATGGCGCCTTTGCAGAAGAAGTGCAACTGTAAGAAATTGCATTTAAAAGTCGAGGGGGCTTACGCAAAGGCCTCTGCCATATACACAGACTCGCTTGCAAAGACCATAGCTAGTGTTCTCGCCGATGGGATCGTAGAGGTCAAGCATAGACACGCAGAGATGAGGTCGGTCAAGACTAAAGGCTTTGAATGTCAGCTTTCGAACGAAGTCGCAAAGGCATCACAGTGGGAGCTGGTAGAGGTATGGACCTTTAGGAAGCATAGCCACATAAACCTGTTGGAGGAAAGCGCTGTGCTTCGAATCTGCAGCATCCTAGCCAGAAGCGGTTCACCTAAGCGAATTGCCATAGGTGTTGACTCGAGTGTGGTGAGGTTCGCAACTTCAAAGGGTCGTACCTCATCGAGAGGTCTCTCCAGCCTACTCAGAAGGGTAACTTCACTTTGTGTAGCTGCAGGCTTGTACGTGGTTCTCCCCTTCATCCCTACCAGGCTGAACTTTGCTGATGATCCCACTCGCGAACGGGAGGTTAGGCCACCTATCACCAGTGATATACTAGAGTGGGACAAGGATGACCTTTTTAACCTTGCAGCGCTTCCCAAGCTCCGAAGATGGGCTTCGAACTGGGCGTGCCTGGTAGTGAAGCTTTGCGGCCCCGCTGTTCTTAGCTTTGCAGACAGATCAGCCTACCGACAAGTCAGGTTTTTCCAGGGCTTGAGTCAATTTAGTGCCACAGCCGATTGCCAGAACAACAACGACCCCGAAGTCAGATGGGACTTCGACAAAACCTTGGGCTTCCCTGGGGAAGGGCCTCATTGGTTCAACTTTTTCATATTCTCCGTCAATGCTTTCCTTCTTTGGATTTTCCGTCTCCCCTACCTTGCGCTGTCTTGGATTTTCTCCGCACCCTGCCGTTTGATTTTGGCTAATGCAGGGTCGTCGTTTGCTGCCGTCTCGTACTCGAGTGGTTTGGTTCTGCGACCGTCTTTCCGTGGGTGCTGGGTGCTTGCTCTGCTTTGCTTCACGTCTCACAGTGCAGCCATGGAAACCAGAACAGCTGCTGAGTTCAGACGAGCGGCAGAGAGGGCCAGGAGGCCTGACCTACCGCAGGGACGACCAGTCACCACTGCAACAACGAGATTGCGCGACAGGTACTGGTCAATCTTTGAACAGTGGGTTGCTAGTCAAGAAATTGACTTGCAGGAGCTCCTGGTCCACTATCATACAAACGTCGAAGAGATAAACTTGCTTTTGGTCAGATACGGCAGAGTCCTCTTTCAGAGGGGGAAGACATACAACCAGTTTGCAGAAACCATCAATTCGTTGGCGGACAGAAAACCGGTGCTGCGTCGTTTGTTGCAAGGAGCCTGGGACCTGGGTTTTGCATGGGCGAAACAGGAGCCCAGCCAACACCACATCGCGCTACCAGTGCCGATTCTGCTGGCGATGATATCCACATCGTTGATCTGGGGATGGTTAGAGGTGGCGGGTCTTTTAGCTTTGGGTTTTGGAGCCTTGTTGCGACCAGGCGAACTGACTCAGGCGACCAGACAAGATCTTCTACTTCCTGCAGATGTTGGTTTTACCATTGGACATGTACTGCTTAGTATCGCTGAACCGAAGACTCGCTTTTCACAAGCGAGACACCAGTCTGCGAGGCTGGACTCAAGCGATTTAGTAGCAGTGGTGGACTTGGCCTGCAGGACGTTACCTCCAGGACGAAAGCTCTGGCCTTACTCAGCGCAAACTCTTCGAGGCAGGTTCAAATCTTTGTTGGCTTCTCTGGAGCTCCCTACGGAGCACAGTGCGCCCTTGAGGTGCCTGGATCTTGGAAGCCTCAGGTCGGGAGGAGCGACCTTCATCATACAGTCGACTGAAAATGGCGAGCTGTGTCGACGCAGAGGACGTTGGAGCACAGCTAGAATGATGGAAATATACGTGCAAGAAACCATGGCTCTCCAATACATGAAGCTGATTCCCGAATGCAGCAGAGCCAAGGTACTGGCAGTTTTGTCGACCTTTCACGAGGTACTACAACTGGCGGAGCGATTTGTGGCAGCAAGCATCCCTAGGAATGCTTTGTTTTTATTGTTCACGCAACAAAAGTAGCCTGTCGAAAAGAACGGGTGATGAAAGGTACGGGAACTGGTGAACAGAAGTTTTCATAGCAGCAGCGCTCCAAGTACAGCAGGTTTGGTCGAAGGATGAGTTCACATATCTCATCCAGTACCACTTTGGATTGCAGCAGCTCTGTGACACCTTCGCACACAGCTGGAAAAGAGAGTGGCGCCTTTGAGTTGGATGTGAATATCTTCGAATGGGTGGCCGTTCTTTTCGCTCAAGCTTCACCACACCCACATGCCGCCCATTGTTGGTGAACAGAAGTTTTCATAGCAGCAGCACTCCAAGTACAGCAGGTTTGGTCGAAGGATGAGTTCACATATCTCATCCAGTACCACTTTGGATTGCAGCAGCTCTGTGACACCTTCGCACACAGCTGGAAAAGAGAGTGGCGCCTTTGAGTTGGAGATATATATATATGTTTATTTTTTACACATATATATATATAATATAAAGACACAAATTTACACGTAGACAATATACAGTATACATCAGTATACCTTATACGTGCATGTGTACATCTATTTTGATATTGCACTGTTGCATTTGTTGGCCACTTGCCATGTTGGGTCCTTTGATGATGGTTGGTACCACATCCCTTTGAAAATTGCCACTGAGGATTCATCTATGAAGCCGCAGCCGGAAAAAATGTATCACAAGTTGCCACAGGAAGTCATTAGACATGCATCGATGCCAAACATCCAACAGCCTCGAAGGTTCTAGCTATATTTCTTAGTTCTGACTTGTGGATACTAAAACTGTAGTTCTACTGGTGGATTCTGTAGATTCCACGTTTGTTGATTCTAATGTGCCGACAGCGCTGGTGACCCACGACCTGAACTTCACATGGAGCTGTCAGCAGCAATGTATCAACAAATCAATGCATGGCAGGAGCAGTTGGCTTCCAAATTGTCTGTCAACTGTGCATTCTCAGATTCGTTTCTCAAATCGGATTCCCAATTTCATGGGATCATGTAGGACACATATGGACACATGCTATGTTCATCCGTTTTTATTATCATTATGGATCGAATCATGGCAACTGGCCGCACATTCACTGCATCAGAAAGTGTCCTACGTGGACCGACCGGTAGTGAATTCGCAGCCAGGAAGCCCTCTATTTGGAGGAGGAGATGGGGCTTGAAGTGCTCCAATTTTTGCGAGTCCAAATGTTTTTTTTTTTTTTTTCAAAATATGAGACCAGAATATGAGACCCCCAAGTTGTGGTTGATTTAATTCATTTTAATTCTGGAAATGACTACTATTGGATGATTTAGGGGTACCTTCTGTTGAGAAACGCCCCGATTGTGGTGCCGTTTGCCACTTCTTTTTCAGCGGGAAACCATCTGGCAGGTTCAATGGATTTGACCCATGCTCACTTTCTTAAGTCCCCATAGCTTCGCGAGGAAACTCGAGAAGCAAATGGCCTGAAGATACAGGCAGACCATTTGTTTTCCAACTAATAGCGATTGGCATCCAAGCTTTTTCTGAAACTGGTGCTTGTTCTTGTAAAATTGGCGAAAGAATCAAACAACATTTGGAAGCAGTTGTTTGGTTGCGGAAATTGAAGTAAGCTCTTGGTCATTGTGAATCCTTGTGCTTGTTCTTTACAGCTTAACTAACTGTCGGACCCGGATAGGTCACTCGTTCTGAAGTGTCTGTGCAGAGCTTAAAGGCACTAGAGAGACTCTTGAAACGAAAAAAGTAATGGAAACATCTGTGAAGCGCACAGTTTTTCTACTTTTTTTCCCGCTTTCCATAGCTTTCCAGTTTTCATTTTCCCCTTTTCATTTTTTCCAAGACAAACCGCCGCTTTCTGAGCCCTGCGTCAACGGCTGGGTCAACCGTTTCG
>VSDK01017044.1:184760-187714 GCA_009767595.1 Symbiodinium kawagutii | reverse complement strand
GCTGCCGGCACCGCTGCCATGGCCATGAAACGCTTTCGATCGCCGGTCCTTTCGCCCAAGGCGAAGGCGCCAGCTGCGGAGCTCTGAACCAACAGTTTCATAGTGGGAAAACAGCCTGGTTAATGATGGGGGAACCATGGGTGAACTGACCCACAGTCGCATAATATGATGTTGTATGTATACATTTATCCATATTGTGTGTATGTTTTTGTGTAATATATATTATATATATATGTATTGTATCTATGTAATATGCATAATATGTTTTTGTCTGTGCACATATTATATTGTATGCAAATATTTTGACATATTCATGTGCACATACAGTATCAATTCTAGATCTTACGTACGCATAAGTCAGTGTCCGTACATGAGGACTTTTTTGAGTATACCATCCACGGATGACTGCAAGTAAGGAATACTGACATTGGAACGCAAAGGAGACAGGAAGCAAGGAACCTTGCTTAATCTCGTTCTTGCGTCCCACCTCGGGAGGATGCGCCGTGCCCCCTGCGATCCCCTCCTGCACTGCGCTTGCCACGAAATCTGCATTATGTCTCCCACGCTGCGCTTGACAAGCTTGCCATTTATTTAAAGGCCCATCACTGCATGCCACATACAGCATGAACTGAGAACATGGTGACAAGAACATCATCCGCAGCAGCGACAATGACAGCAACAACAATATCAACTCTCGCTCATCCTCCTCCTACTATGACTGCTGCTGCTACTACTACAACTACTACAACTACTTCCATCATTGATAACATCACCCCCAGGAAACCCGCAACTACCAACTGCAACTACAACTGCAATTACGACCACAACTACAAGAACGACAACCTGAACAAAAAAAAACACAAGCCTTGCAGGGCTGCCCGAGAGGCTGCTGGGCATAGGCGTTCCATGAGCGCTTTGCCGGAACGCTTTGGTACGGGCGGCGTGATGGCGGGGCATCAAGGGCAGGGTGCACTTCGCTATGATCATCAGCGCATGCTTTGTCCCGCCCATGTCGTCGGGAGTCAGCCGGGTGCTTGGAAGATACTAAGGGAATCATGAGTGCAAATTTCCAGGAACACTTAGATTTTCTGGTTAGCAGGCCCATCTGTCCCAGGATCAAACAACAGATATTTGGATCAAAGAAGAGAATTGCACGGCTAAGTAGACTTATTTTCACAGTATTCTTAATCTCCATTTTATGTTTAGGTTATTTCTTTCGATCCCGTGCTCTTATATCCAAACAACACATGCAGACGATAACAACAATATCAATGAGAAAAGCAAGAACAACAGCCACCAAAACAATCAAGGCAACCAACAACAGCAACAACAATAAGAACAAGCTTCGCTGTGTGAACACATTCTTTAAAACCACAATCCCTTTCGCAAACAGCATCAACAACAGCAAGAGCAATGACAAGAATAAGAACAAATGTACCAAAAGGGCAAACAAACCAATCCAAAAATGCCGGCAAAATAGGTAAGAACTTGGAAATCCAAAATTCTGACAACAGCGAGCAAAATGCATGCTGCACATGACAGGCAAACAGAATTCTGACCCAAAATGCTGCAAATACCAAACGGATCAAACCGTTAAATTCGAAAAAAATCTCCAAGAGGAGAATTTCCCGAAGGGATTCCGTTCTCAAAAAATGGTCGCTGCGTGGCTAGGCCATGTCTTTGCGCCGCGTGGCGCTGCGACGGCACAGCGATCATCTCGTGGCAGAGACAGCGGAGGAGGCGCCGAAGCATCCACGGGTGGTGTCACTGGAGCCTGTACCTGGCCACTTATCGACGGTTCCCCTATCCATCTTTAGGATCTGTTGATGGTTTCGTGATAGGTTTGTGTTGGATGAACATGAGTTGAGGACTACGGAGGGGGATCACTGTAATCACAAGACAAGGAAGTGCCCGAGAGGCTTTCTGGAGTATTAGCCGTAAATCATGATGCCAGTAGCAAAAGTTTAGTATATGTTTGTGACCCCATTGGTCAGGACACAGCAGGGACGACTGAGCAAGCATCAAACCCAAGTTTCAGATGACTTGTTTGGCAGTTGTACTGCCTGGATCGTGCAGGGACGCAACATTAACTATTGGCTTGTGGGGACTGGGGACTGCTGAGATTTTGTGCTTTCACTACGCACAGTGGACAGAGGAACTTCACCACTGTCTTTCGTGATGCCAGGTATTTAACTGGTTTCTGGTTCTAAGATTCTGGAAGATAGGATGCGGTAGTTACAGCTGAACTGCATGTTTGACATCTATCTGAGTGTTTTTTTACATCTTTTTTCCAAGTGATTCAAGTATTTTATGTTGTATATCGAATTGCTTGCTTCATAGAAATCGGTGGCCTGCCGAAATGTCAAATTCGAGTTTCCTTTGGTTTGATGGGACACCACGGTTTGCTTGTACGGGTCAATGGTCAACAATGAAAACTGTACCAAGAAAACACTTTTTTCAACTTGATTAAAGTATCAATTGTTTGCAGGGGTCCTTTTTTTCATCATTTTCCTTGCGTTCCTTTCAGCTGGGACAAAACTTGCTATTGTCCATCAATGGTGTATATACGCACACCAAACATGAACGTTTTAGCAGGACCCCTGCTGGGCACCAATTTTCCAATGGCCTCGATGGCTGGCAACATAACCAATCTTCAAAGATATGGTAAACTTAACCTTTGGAAGATAACCAATCTTCAACAAATCTTCCAATCTGAAGCCAGTGCAGTTCAGCCCACGACGGGCACCCGTCCACCGGTAACCGAAAGCTGCTGCCAGGCCATGGCTTCTTTTGCAGCTGCGCTAGGAGAGGTGCCCGGGTGCCCAGTTGGTGGTCCTCACTGGTGATCAAAGAGGTGGGAAATTTGGGAGGTTGGTTGAGGAAACTGGGAGTTATATAGTTGAGGAAATTGGGGTTATATAGTTGAGGAAACTGGGAGTTAGTTCAGGAAATCT
>VSDK01017044.1:177260-179760 GCA_009767595.1 Symbiodinium kawagutii | reverse complement strand
TATGGTATGGTATGGTATGGTATGGTATGGTATGGTATGGTATGGTATGGTATGGTATGGTATGGTATGGTATGGTATGGTATGGTATGGTATGGTATGGTATGGTATGGTATGGTATGGTATGGTATGGTATGGTATGGTATGGTATGGTATGGTATGGTATGGTATGGTATGGTATGGTATGGTATGGTATGGTATGGTATGGTATGGTATGGTATGGTATGGTATGGTATGGTATGGTATGGTATGGTATGGTATGGTATGGTATGGTATGGTATGGTATGGTATGGTATGGTATGGTATGGTATGGTATGGTATGGTATGGTATGTATGTATGTATGTATGTATGTATGTATGTATGTATGTATGTATGTATGTATGTATGTATATAAATAAACAGATATTTATATACACACATATGTATATATGTTTACATAGATACATTATTAGGAACATACAACAAGATATAGCTCAGCATGAACTGGCAATGTGGCATTGTCAAATCCTGCGTCACTGGCTGGGTGAGGAACTGGCTGTGAAGGGAGGGAGTTGTTGGCTGCTGCAGGTGGATCAAGACCTACTCGCGAGAAACTGGATGGGGCTTCATTGTTTGCAACGAGGCCCCTTGGTTGATCGCATCACCCCACCACTGAAGCTTCGCTTTGGTCAGGTTGAGCGAGATATTTTCGTTCATTGGAGGCGCGTGCCATGATTTGTTGAAGGGTTTCTCTTGCATTTTGCTGTTTGAGTCTGTCCGTGGGGAAAAGTGGCAGGGCCCCTTCCGTTCCACGTCGTGTCGGCTTTTCAGCAGAAGCTGTCAGATTGCGGCTGTGCCAAGAAGCCTAGGAATCATTCCCCCGACATTTTGTGGTTTCTTAACGTGGGGGGTAATCCACAAATGGTTGGTTTAATATTAAAGATGATTGTAAATGGATTATCAGGGGGCACCTGCATTTTGAAGAACACCCATTTGCAGAAACAAAGGCTGCAAGAATTTCTTATCTTATTTCACACAGAACATTCGAACCTACCGACCCCTTGATTGAAAGTCTGTCATGGTTAACAGCCTTGCAGCAAGACTGCGAGAGGTCAGTATGGGCCGGTTAGAGATGTGTGAGGTATCTGGATACGGTCGATGTATTCGCACCCTACAGAAGGTTGCTGCGGGTGAGCTGCTCGCCAAAGAAAAGCCCCTGGCCCTGGGATCATCCGATGGACTTTCGCTTGCAAAGGTTTGCGTGGACTGCGAGGAATTGGATGCAAGTGAAGACCTCATTGCTGCTTGCATCCTTCTGGAAATGAGCGATACAAGGGAAGCAGAGGAAGCTCGCGCAGTTGCTGGTGAACTCGATGCAAAAATTGCAAGTCATTCCGATGAAAACTCTTCAGAGACCTCGGATGACTTGCTGCCGTACCTTTCTGGAGATCTTGTAGAAACGCTGCAAGTGACATCTTTGGACTCCTGTTTTACAACTCTTCAGAAATGGCGGAGCATTTGCGACATCAACGCAGAGACTTGGGCCGAGTTTATTGAAGACCCTTTGGGCTCAAGTGACTGTGGGAATGTTCGCTTCTTGTTTGGCTTGTTTGGTGCACTGGCTATGGCTGAGCATAGCTGCCGGCCAAATGCCAGAGTTGAGTGGGATGTCAATGAGCGAGCGATGAGGCTGGTTGCGACTGTGGAGATTGAGGCTGGGCAACGTGTCTCGAGGTCGTATCTTGATATTGGGCCTTTGTTGTCCTCGGTCAGTCTTCGTCAGGAAGCGTTGTTGCAAGACTGGCATTTTCACTGCGAATGCACTCGCTGCAGGGAGGAGACGTCCAGAGTCAAACTGAGCGACGTGGAGACGGACGGGGCTAACGCAGGATTGGCTTTTCTTTCAGAGTTGGATTTGCAGCACTGTATTGATGGTCTCAATTTGAACGATGCTTTGAAGACGGCCGTGCAAGCAGCCACTTCAGCTTGTGCCGAATTTGGCCTTCCAGCAGTTGGTACCCTTTATTTCCTCCAGAGGGTCTTAGGTTCACAGGCACCTCCAATTCTAAAGCTTCACTTTCCTTCCAGCGAGTCTTCACCCAAACGGTGCAAAGTCGAGTGATGGCAGGTAGAAATTTCGACTTTCACAGCCTCACATCATATGGTGTAGAAGTTTACTCAAGTTCCGATCAGATACTTTGTGACACGTTGTTTGCGCTTTTTGTAAATTGTTGGAACCTGGAAATGCTTGGTATTGACCACGCATGCTGGCTAGCCACTGAGACCACTAAGCAGTGTCGCTGAGCTTTGCAGCATCTTGGTACCCAGGTCATCCTCCGTGCCAGTTGGCTCAAGACGGTCAAAGGTAAAGTGTCCGGTCCCTCTGGCGCGGGCGCGCAACCTTCGAAGATGAAGATGCTAGCCTTAAGTACAGTTCTGAATAATGATTCCTGGTGCAGCTGGCTGTTGCAGCGCATCATCAAAATGCCTCAAAACACGAGTACATGGGCGCATTTTTGTTGG
>VSDK01017044.1:157163-172195 GCA_009767595.1 Symbiodinium kawagutii | reverse complement strand
TTGTTGTTGTTGTTGTTGTTGTTGTTGTTGTTGTTGTTGTTGTTGTTGTTGTTGTTGTTGTTGTTGTTGTTGATATTGTTGATATTGTTGTTGCTGTTGTTGCTGTTTGCTTACTAGCCCCATCACTCAAACATTAACCCTCTTCTGGCTGGCCATGTAGGGAATCTGTAGATTTTGTGTCTGAATTCTGGTCCCGGAAGCTGGCGAGGCCTACGGCTGGCTTCCTCCACTTGACGATCCAAAGCTCGGCTTTGGCCGGGGGAATCTGTACCATCGAGATGCTATGGCACTGCTGGCGGTGTTGTAAGCCGATAGTTGAAGTCATTTTGAGTCTTTTCTGATTTCATTTTTATTGCTGAGACTGGAAAATGCTGTCATTGTCAGAAAAGACTGTATAATGCTGTCATATGTAATTCTTCTGCTCCTTTTCTGGAAAATGCCGTCATTGTCAGCGTTGCTGTCAAGATGTATGCCCGACAAAGAGTCTTCATGGTGGTTGAAAGTAGGTATTCCAAAGACACAAGCGAACTTGGGTGGAATCCTGTGTGAACTCATTGTGTTCACTCAATTTCCTCACATATAACTATGGTTATCAGTCATCAGTTAGCCTCATATACCTCATGGTTATCATAGTTATCATAGTCATCATATGGTATATGATAGAACTATGGTATATGATATAACTATATCATTTCCCGATTTCCCCATTTTTTCTGTTTGCCCAGCATGATGCCAGGATGCATCTCACATCACGGTGGGTGGCAACAGATCTTCAGCTCCAATCGCACCCGGGGGAAGCAGCTGACACACCACGCGTCGTTTCACCGCGCGGCCGTGCCGCCACAGCAGAGTTGTGGGCCCCAACATGGCGATTCCCTGGTGAGGTCATGGGGGATCCATATGCCTCCGAGATTTTCATGGTCACCGGCTGTTGAGCTGGTGAAGGTTACCCGGTAAACTGGGGGTGGTTCGTTAACCGATGGATCTACCATGAGTGGTTAATGATAGTGATGCTTAATCATGGTGAGATTCCATCTTTCTACACTATCCAAACATTGAGGATGATCTCAGGTTTTTTTCATTGAGTTTTAGGGACCTTGGAACCTAAGCCTTGGGCCATGACTTCTGTCTGCTACGTTTCACGATGGCCAGAACTCACCTTAGTTAGGATGGAAACATTGGTTCTCAAGGAGAATCTCTTATTTATACTCCTCCTGTCATTCTCATTGATGATACTCTTCCGGTCTTTGCTTTTCCTTTATTTTTTGCTACACGTATTGTCACTGGACCTCTGACCCGCTCAGCCATCAAGTGGCAGCTTGGGAAAATGACTCCAGTGGATCTGTACAAGCATGATACGCTTTTATTTACCTTGAGTTCTGCAGCAGAAAAAGGACTACTGATGCATCTCAGACACATGTTTCTTAGCAGTGCAGTTCTACGTGGGCAGTTGGAATCGGCTTGGTAGCTAAGATAGAAGCACAGAAAAGTATTACAAGTGAGTTCTTTCAACCCCATCACAGCAGCTCAACAAGCCTGAAAGTACCTTGAAGGATGCTACGATCAGCTTCCATCTTCCAAGCTGTGGCACTTTTCATGACTTCCTGCGCAGGGGCTTTCGGAACCCTCCAAAACACAGCATCAATGGGCAAACAGACGCTGAACGCTTTGAGGCGCTCAGCACTGATGCAGCAGATCAAGTTGCTGGTTCATGACCAGGAGTCAATGATTTCCTTATTTAATCCTATTTACATATTTTTGCCTGCATGATCTTTTTCCGTGGGGACTGGGTTTTTGTTTTCACAAGCTGGAGTTGATTCATGGCAAGTCTATGGTCAAAAACATGAGCTTTACTGTCAGGTCTCTTGGTTATTTTGGAGCAGAGATTCTGAGTTCTGAAATTTGCGGGTTTCAAAGATGGATTTTTTCTCTCCGAAAGTATGGTAGTTGGATGAGCTGTTGCGCTTTGTTGCAGTGGGCTCGTTTGTGTAGGTGGAGTTCAACTTGGATGAAACTGATCCGAAGAAGCCCAAGGCAACAGATGTTATCTTCATGGAAGGTGTGGCAGCTGCGCATGTCTTTGGAGCAAGTAGAGCAGGGTGGGATCACAATAGGATGACAGTATTGACCATGCTCTGGTTCTTGGTTCATTGGCTGTCAGTTGATTACACCGTACGCTGGCGCGGCTGCGTGTGGTTTCTGGCAGTTTCTGGTTGTGGTTTACGTCGTGGTTTACCAGAGGTGGGACCTGTTGATGAAACAGTCTTGTGTTCTGGTGGGTGCTTCTGGCTTCAGCTTGAAATTCTGCCCGAGAGAAGAGCTTTCCTCATCAGAAACGTATGGGTGTTTCTCAAGCCATAGGGAGCACCCAAAATGGTTGGTTGATGACAAAAAGTATAGTGGATGATTTGGGGGTACCCCCATTTTGAGAAACCATCACGTACTGTTCTTTCTGCCATCAATACTACGGACTATCATCATTACTTTCACGATTGCTGTTCAACAAATTGTTTTGTAATTCTCACCAGTTTTCCTGACTCTTCGCAAGAAGTGAATGTGTTAAGAGCTCACGTTGAACACATGCTCTTTTTGTTTCCAACATACTGAGTTTGTTAGCCTCAATCAACAAACATCAGTATCAACTAGATTGCTTGCTGAAGCATGTCCGATGAAGATATTGGAAAGCCAAGCCATGGACAGGATCGAGAACATGTGACTGGCCGTTGATTAAAAGCACATCGGATTTGAAGTCGAGCAGAATGATTTTTAGTCATACTGTAGTGGCTGCTTAGTAGCTGATATAGTCTGTCTCCCGTGTGGTGCTGCTGTGATTTTGCATTGGTGTGTATGTCTCAGGAAGGAAGCCACATGGATGCCTGCATGTATGCGATTGCACGCAGCGTCTACAAGCACAGATGGGCTTTGGTGATTCTATGGGGAGTCTTGACGCTGTTCTTCACCCCGCCAGCGCTCTATTTAGTTCTCCTGAAGACAGCTGCTTGACTAGAAGCAGTGCAAAAGATGCTTGGACGCGGGTTCGCTACCTAAACTTTCACAACTTTCACTGCTACAGGTGTTCCCATGGGTTGAAGTAAAACTGATGACTGACCATGACTGATCCCTATAAACCAGGTAGTGGAACCAAGGCTCCAACTGATCCACTCGCAAGAGGAGCTGAACCTAAAGCCACCAGTGCAATGAAAGGGTTGTGAGGGGCCTGAAATTTGGTATTCAAAAGGCACCCGGCTGCGAATTTGTTCATGCTTGAAAGTCGAGGATAACGCGGATTAGCGCAGCATGAGTGTCTCTACCGGATATGCAACCAAGTACATATAGAGTGATTTCTCAAGGCAACTTGTTCGGGCTGTGTTAGAGGTGTCCATAAACATCGTAGCCCTTTGATCGCTTCCTTTTTAAACGATGCGATAGTTGAGGATACCTGTGATGTGCGGTAAGCCCTATCATACTGTCTTGTGTTCGGGTTTGGATCGTCGTGCCAGTTTCTCGCTGGAGCCTAGGTTGGAATGGACAAGACTCCACCCGCAGGGACCCAATCTGCTGCTGCCATGCATGTGCTGGACTCGCAATTCCGAAATTCGTCGACGAAACGCATGGAGATGGTAGGGCAGCCAAACACTTTTCTGCTGTTCTTTACATATGATGCCAAAAAATCAAAAAGACACATGACTGTCTTAAAAGAACACGTTTCCCCAACACTGCAAGCTGATGGGTTCTTCAGCCCAGGTGGACTCCGTGTGTGTGCCGGTGCATGCCAGTGTCAGTTCCAGGTTCTGGAAGGTAGGAGGGGTTGCGGAGGGTTCTGGTGTGGCATCAAACTTGGGTTCCGGAGGGGTCCGGTGTGACATCCATGTTGGGTTCCGGAAGCTTCAGGCATGAGGTCCAAATTGGCTTCCGAAGGTTCTGGTTTGGCACGTACAGAAGGTGCCAGAGAGCTCCGGCGTGATGTTCAAGTTCAGTTCTAGAAGGTTCTGTTCAAGTTGGGTTCTGGAGGTTTCGGTGTCACATCCAAGTTGGGTTCCAGACAATTTCAGTGTCGCGTCCAAGTTAGGTTCCAGAGGAGGTTCCGCAAGGTTCCCAGAAGCACCAGAAGCTTCTAAAACTTTCAGAGCTTGGCGACATGGTGGTGCAAGAAGATACCTGAAGCCTTCAGCTAGATAGCCCCGCTGCTGGGGATAGGCCGAAGTTTGTTTTTCTTAATTTTTTGGGCACACTTTCTTTTTCCACCGTGCCTTTGTTGTATTCAGCAAGCAGTTTTCATCATCATTGCTGTGACTGGAGACCCGCGGAGGTGGTGATGAAGTGCAAGACGTGGTGCATGGAGTTGGAACACAACGAAGTGGCCCAAGTCTATGCCTCGCAGATCAAAGATCGCGTGCTGCGATTTGGCTTTGAGAACCCCGGATCCCAGGCGTGCCGTTCAGGTGAACGTGCGAGTGAAACGATGAGTGAAAAGATGAGTTTCACTGTCTGTGAAGCACTGCTAAGCGGCTCAAGTGCCTCCTTTGACAGTCCACTGATGATGCCAACTGCTACTTTGCGCCGGTTGATGGACCCATTTTAGGAATACTACAGGATACACATCATTCACATCATATTCATATCGTACATCAACATAAGTCAACTAACGAGCAGAACAAATTCAAAAAAGGAATTCTAAACTGCTTGAGCGATTTCAGTAAGCATTGTGTATACCTTGCTTCTTCCTTGTCAAGCTGTTAAGCGCCTGATAGGATAATGAACTTTGATCAGAAAGGAAGGTTGAATTGAACACACAGGAGGCCTCAGGAGGCAACCTAAGGCTTTCTGGACTGTTCGCCAGGTGTCCTTCCAGTCTTACTTCGACTTCGTCGGACATCATCAATTATTGAATCCTTTCACATCCAAAGACAAGCAAAGTATCTTGTTGATGTGGACTTGGTCGATTCCAGTGCAACTGAAACAGAAAGCTGAAGACTTTGTCGTCGAGCTGCGTGATTTTATACAGTCCATCGACGAGTTTGAAGGAAGAGGAGCTATGGAAGTGAAGCTCACTGGCAATATCATCCTGGATCATGAGATGAAGGCGAGGTGAACTCGTCTGAAAAATATGCTTTTGACTTTCTAGGCTTTCTACTTAGCCCTTTTCATGCACATTGGAGCGATCCAAAGATCTGCAGGAAGTGAGGATTTGGACTCCTAAGCGTAGCTTTGGGTGTCGGAGGATTTTCGGCAAGGATGGTGATGGTCTCCTGTACTGAAGCAATCTCATCCAATTTCGCCCGTGGAACTGCAAAAGCTAATGCGCATGTACGTGTGCCTGCGCAGTTGTAGATACTAGTTTCTTGTGCCAAAAATGAATGCGTGTAAGCATAGGTATACTGGTGCGTTGGCGTCTATGTACAAGGCTGAGGCACAGCATAATAATGCATCTGTGTGAATTGTACACATGACATATAGGCGACTTGAAATGTACATGTGCGTCAACGTGTCGATATCTTTTTCTCTATTTGATATTAATATACACATAGATTTTTCTCAAAATAGGGATACCCCAAATCATCCATTATCAACCATTTGTAGTAATAAACCAACCATTTTTGGGGTCTCATATTTTGAGAAACCACCACATGTACTTGCAAAAACACCAAATATGTGTACATGTCAATTTCGTGTAAATGTGGACTTGGATGTGGCCGGCATACTTAGACGTTGATAATTGCCTAACCACACACATGTATATAGTTATGTCTACCTATATGTATATATAATATATATTTTTATGTATATGTAGATAGATAGACAGATTGATGGAAGGATAGATAGGTAGGTAGATAGATAGATATCTATAAATCTATAAATGTATATGCACGGCACATACAGATGCATGTACGTACACACATAGATGCATGTATAAGCACCCAAGTTTGTGGATGTACCTGTAGGTGTCTTCAGGTGTATATGCATACATACAGGTACATGCACATTTGCATGTACATCTATAACGTGTACGTGCAAATCTACTTGCTCATATGTCGAAAGGTATGTAAATGCAATGTATGTACATCAAAAATGCCTATACACATACTGTGCCAACAAGTAACAACTGAGTAGTCCATGTCATTTTGCAGCGTTGGAGGTCTCAATCTTCGACTTCACGCTGCACGAAATCAAGACAGTCTGGCTTCCAATAGTTATTCTCGGATATGTACTGCGCAGTGCAAGGTTGCTGGCGCTGGCTTTGATTCCAATGATGTTCGAAATTCTGGTGGGATTTGGCTTTTTATACTTCGTTTCATTGACTGGCTTGAACATTAGCTATTACGCGCTTATGATCATGTTGATGCTCATAATGGCCCTTTCCTGGGACTACGCCCTCTTCATGCTCACTCGATACAAAGCCGAGCGAGAAGCAGGAGCCACAGTCGAGCAAGCCATCATCGAAATGGTCGCCAGAAGCGGTAGCATTGTCGTTGTTTCAGGCTTGAAGTCAATGATTGTAGAAGTTTCATCTCAACTGACCCATTTTCATCCACAATGATGTCAATACAACTACTAACAATAATATGAACGCGAATATAACCACTACCATCATTTGTAATATTACTAGCACTAATAGTATTGTTCGTGGAAAGGTGATGCCTTTCGCAACCTGGTCCAGGTGTTGTACTGTCCATTTGTTGGTCTGTGATGCTTGGTCTGCCTGACATGTTCAAGACCTTCGGAATCGCAGCAGCATCTGCCATCATGGTTTGTGTGGCTGGTCTTGATCAGCAGCTGTGGGTAGCTTTCATCATGTTCAGGAAGGCAAATCTGGGGCAAAGATGGATATTGATAGGGCAGGCAGTGCCAACATGCCGTAAATTTGCTACATTTTTGGCCTCCAGCTTGAGAAACGCCTTTGTTGAGCAGTGGTGAGACCCCATATCTTGCTGGGAATTCCATGATAATTTTTGGTTGTTAGTCCCAATGCTAGGCAATTCCACTGGTGGGCAGTTGGTAATGCTAGCCATGGCTGCTGGCATCATCATCATCATCATCATCATCATCATCATCATCATCATCATCGTCATCGTCATCGTCATCGTCATCGTCATCGTCATCGTCATCGTCATCGTCATCGTCATCGTCATCGTCATCGTCATCGTCATCGTCATCGTCATCGTCATCGTCATCGTCATCGTCATCGTCATCGTCATCGTCGTCATCGTCATCGTCGTCATCGTCATCATCATCATCATCATCATCATCAACCGTTATATACCCTTCGATTGTTTACCACCATTGCTATTGTTATAGATATCATAGTTGATTCATGAAGAATGATCCACCTGCACATACTAATGGTAAACATGAATTGTAGGTGATAGCATTAAGAATGATAAATGACAGCAAGTACCTATTCTATACTATTGTTCACTGATATACATCGTTACATCCGTAGGTCGTAGTACCTACTGATACATTGTTCACTCTATTCAGCAACTTTCCTATACTATTTATGGTTAATGATATCACTATACCAAAATGAAGTAACTCAAATTTACATACAGTTAACCATATAGATATATGATTGGTTAATGATATCACTATACTACTGTCAACCATTATGTAATTAATGATGTCATTATACTCTTAACTATGGTTAACCATCATATATGCTATCATTAACCATATCATCATTAAATATGGCTGGTTACTGTAAACATATGGTTAATGATATCATTATATATACTATTATTAATCATTAACCACTACGAGGTTAACCATTAGCCAATTGCTTAAGATCGATTAACAATAGTCACTATTAGCTAACCATTGGCTAACTAGTCAGCTATTTGCTTAACAATCAGGGGAGTTAACCACTATTTGTTAAACATTATATTTGGTTATTTATAGTGTTTAATCATACTATTGAATCAATCAACTATGGTAAATTTGGTAAACTAATAGTGGTTAACCATAGTTAACTCCCCTGTTAAACACTATATTTGTTACCCACTAATTTGTTAACCATACTATTTGCTCAACAACTATCTGTTGAACAAGCCTCATTATTAACCATTATGAACCATTATGAACCATGATGAACCATTATTGAACATTATTAACCATTATTAACCAGTATATATTAACCATGGTTAAGCTTATTCACCATTATATAATATAACCATTAAGCTTAATCATTAGTAACCATTATGAACCATTATCAACCATTTATTCCACGTTAATCTCAAGTTAACTTCGTCATTTTGCCACGTCTTCAGCCGGTCCCATAAGGGGCCCCCTTCCCCCAGGTCTTCGCTCAGCTCACCTTCGTGGCGCCGGTCTTGGCCATCTTCCCATGGCTGGGCCCAGATGCCGGAGATCCAACGGAGGTGGAACCACTGAGCCCAACAGGTGCGACGTACTGCACGGACATCCGAACTTTGGACTCTTACACACACATATATATATTATACATATACATATACATATAAA
This sequence comes from Symbiodinium kawagutii, assembly GCA_009767595.1. NCBI lineage: Eukaryota > Dinophyceae > Suessiales > Symbiodiniaceae > Symbiodinium > Symbiodinium kawagutii. Next base: position 163,717 of record VSDK01017044.1, on the reverse strand, counting down.
TCTATATATTTATATATAAATGTATGTATAGATATATATTTATAATATTTATATAGGTATATATATATAGGTATATATATATATAGGTATATATATATATATAGGTAAATAAATATATATATATATAGATATAGACATATAGATACATAAATAGAAATGTATATGTACATGTATATGTAAAAAAATATAGGAATACAGGTTGGAGTTTTGTTTCATAAGAGCCTATTTGGTACAATCCAATCTTTATACATGAATTGACTTGTTTTTACATCTTCTGCTCCGATATTTTCATTGTTACGTTGTGGATCAGATCCTGTGCGAAGGTGAGGCGATGCGAAAAGTGGAGCAATTCCGACGTGGGGCTTACTATCAGATCGGTGGCATCCTGACAGCTTTTCCTTGCAATGCCATTGCCTTTAGCGCGATCTATTTGCTGATGATGCCGTTAACTGCAAGATTTCTCCAGAACTTTGATGTGCTCAACTTCAAGTCTCTTGGCAGCTGAGCCTAACCCGCCATGCGCACCATCGCAGCAGAATGCAGATTTGTTGTTTTACATGATTGACAAGGAACATATATGTGCAAGTATTCTTATGTAATGTGTGAAATCTCAGCATGTCTATATATGCATATATATGTAAATTGACATGTGTATGATGTAAGCATGAACATACATATCCACTTCAATAAAGTTCACTTTAATTGCACGCTCTTCAATTAAGCTTTGATTCGCTGGTGGTTGCGGCCTTGGATCCTAAGCAAGATCCCAACTTCAATAGGTTGCTCTAGTGCAGATTTTCCGCCTTTGGCCGGGCGATGAAACAAAGGCTATGAAGCAAACACCAGCTGCACTAGTTCATGGCTGAGAATGGTGAAAAGTGGTTAACAGTGATTGATGGCGGAGGGCAAATGATATCCAATGATTCATCAGAATGACTAAATGATTCATTATTGATTCAGTAACGGAGAGAATTTGCAACTACTGGCTTCGAGCCTTTGTTCCCCAGGTTTACTGAAATGGGGCACAGCTTCGAGATGACAATGCCTCGAGGATCCCGGGCGTTCAATACCTCCTTGGAAATCGTCCAGGACACGGTGCCTCCTTGGAAATCCATGCCCAGAGAAGGGGCGCAAAGAAGCGCTCGGGTCCGTAGCACGGATCTCTCGATTTTTATCTTCAGATCATTCAGGGAGTCTCCAACAATGGAAGCAGTCTTGGAGAGATTAACGACAGTTATATCGAATCATGTTGTATCAGCTATCAATTCGCTAAACTTGAACAACTGAAGAGCGAAGCCTCTCAGAGGCACAAGTGTGCTTTGCGAGGACTTTGACTTCGACCTGACTCTTATGTCTCCGGGCTGATGGCAGTAAGGGATTTTTCTACTGCTTCTTTTGTGGATTTTGTTTGCCTTTCTTCCACGGCTGCACTGATCACCGACTGACCACCTACCAAGGCCTGTTCTTATTTTTGCCACCAACGCTGTAGACGAGTATTCGGAGAGTGCAGGTACAGTTTCGGCGCCGCTGGTGAATGAAAATTTGTTTCGTTTGAATTGTGAAATGATTCGCGCTCTGATTTTCGAGACACAGGGAAGTCCTTACGAGCTTGGTGCCAAGAGTTTCCAGACACCCAGTGTGCCGATTGACAAGAGCTACATTCATTCTCCCTTGCCCTTCGCAAAAGATGTCTTCAAAGAAGTCTTTGGACAACTGGTTTGCCCTTCGTTGAACGAGATGAATTTGGTTCGGAAGAGCTTCTTCGCTCGGAACGTTTTTTTGACCCAGACCTCCGAGCACCTGGATCTCATGTGGGAGGAGTCCTCACGGTGAGGGGCGCATGGTTAGCATAAGCCCATCATTCGAATGAAGGCCAAACAGTCTCACAAGAACGCGCCGGTGGGATGATGTACGTAGGAGCTGTGATTGGTCAAGATACAGTTCTGCTCTTCATTTCATCTCATTTTGTTCTTCATTTCCACGATTATTCACATTTACTGACCATCATGCTTGACCAGGATCAACCATCATTAAGCATTATCAACCATGATTAAGCATTGTTCCCCATGATTACCTACTACTACCCAAGATTAGCCATGATCGACCGTGACCAACCATCATCGACCAGGATGAACCATCATCGACCACGATCAAGCATTATCGGCCATGGTTCAGTATTAGCAACCACGATTAAGTGCTATCAACCATGATGAAACATTATCAACCTTGATTGATCATTGTCAACCATGATCAACCATGTTCAACGATGCTGGACCTTTATCAACCATGATTGAGTATTCCCAACCATGTTTAAGTATTCTCAACCATGATCAAGTATTCTCAACCATCAATAAGAATTCTCGACCATGATGAACCATTACCAACCAGAATTCTTGACATCCGCAACCACTACCAACCACTGGACAGCACAGGAGATGGTGCGGAAGAATGCCATGCTGACAGTGGTGAATCCTCCCATCGATCCCTTGGGTCCCCAAGCCTTTCAGCTGGAGCGAAAGATCAAGGACGGTGGGATGCGGGGTGCACTTGTTGGATGTATCCCAAGGTTTTGGTTAGTTGGTTGGGCATGGTTGGGGATGGTTGGGGATGGTTGGGGGTTACCACCACGACCCACTGGATGCTTGTGGCTGGTGAGAATCGACATCCAACGTGCAGGACGTCCTCCATGAGATGGAGACTCGAGGGCGGGCCACCATTCCCCAGTTGAGGCGCCTGCCGTTGATCTCTCAGGAATGGTGGCAATTGAGTTTAGTGGATCTAAGATATCTAAGATATCTAAGCGATCTCTGGGTGTTGTAAGTTGAATGAAGTTGATCATCAGTTTATCTAAGCAGCCGCTTCAGCGTTGGACTGAAGTGATGCCAAGACAAGCCATCAGGTCTCATCAATCAATTTTTTCGGATACCAGCAATCAATTGCAAGAAAGGGATTCTGCGACACTAAACTTTGAACAAAGAATCATAGGGAGTATCATGTGTGAAGCATTATTCTTCACCCCAAGTGCTGGTTAGTGGAAGTTGACAAGGATGGCTGAAAGAGCTTGGCGCAATCTTGGCCAGCGCAATGGCAAGCCAGCGAGAGTTTTGGGAAAAGTGTGCTTGAAAGATCGTTGATGTAACCATTCACCTACCAAGGAGGAGTGCACCTGTGTTTGTTACTCGTAAAGAACCAATTCATGACGGGGATGTTGATGCTTCTTGTGGCATCAGAAATCAATGGGCTAAGAGGCTGGCTCGCATGGAAATGCTGGATAATGATGGATAATGTCCATTCCTGGGAAGGAACATATTGTCAACGCATCTAAATTTGCCTGCGCAATAGCAGCTGCCCCGAGAAAATGGGATGGGATTGCCCTTGCGGCTTGCGTATAATTAGTGGAGATTCTACAAAGCCGGGCTTTGTTGTGGCTTCTGATGTAACTTTTTGTTGGTCGGTGCACTGTATTCCTGTCTTCAGGTCGAAAACCTCTTGAATTTTATATCGTTTGAAAACCATTGATTTTTCGCAAACAAACACCTGGTAGTTAGAACATGTTCGCTCCCACGACCCAATGTTTTATGAGTAGGATTTATCCCAAAATGGTGACATATCCACTGGAATTTATGCCATGTGGTATTGAATTTAATTTCCATTAAATTTCCATTTTCAAAGCCACACTGCTATTGTGGTATTTGTGGTTGATTACAGGATATGTAATTAATCGCACTAAGGTATTGAATTTATTTCCGACTTATCCAATAGCAGTTCGTTGGTTGAAGACTGGTTGAACATGAGGCAGGTCCCCAAGGAGTTGGCGCACCTCGTGGGAAAGCGGCCATGAGAAATCGGGGGGTGTTGTGATTTTACATGGTATTCCATCTAGTTCCATTTTGTTCTATTTTGTTCCATTTTATTCCATTTTGTTCCATTTTGTTTCATCTAGTTCCATTTTGTTCCATTTTGTTCCTTTTTATTCCATTTTGTTCCATTTTGTTCCTTTTTATTCCATTTTGTTCCATCTTGAATTTTGTTATTCCATTGTGTTTCATATTTCAATGATGAATCATCATAGATCATCGTGATTCCATCGATCTCAAGCGCCTAATGCCCCCTAAGAATGAACTCATCTGGGACGAAGCCCCGGGTCACGAAAGGTACCTGACTTTCTCACCGGCAACGGTTGTCACGGATTTGATCTCGGTGACTTGCCTGAAGTCTGAGGTTTGTTTGTATGATAGCGTTGCCATACTCATTATATATACATATATGTATAGATAAAATCATATATATATATATATATAAACACACATGTATGTTTATACACGATTCACATTATATATGCTTCGATCTCTCTCTCTCTCTCTCCCTATATGTACGTATACGTATATGTATACATGGAACTACTTAAGTAAACGTGTATATATATATACACATCTTTATATATCTTTTTATATACATATATATTTTACATAAATATCTATAAATGTATAGATATAAACATACATATAAACATGTACATTCAAATGTATACACTAATATGTCATATGTACTTTGCTTCTGTGTGTGGCGTAATCCAGGCAGTGACATGGCTTGGTGCCGCCAAGGTGACCTCATCAGCTTTGCCCACGTGCTTTCTCATTTGTGTTGCTTGGTGCAGGGCGCAGTCCTGATTCAGGTGCTTCCGGCTGGGTGAGGTGTCCAGCGCCCCACCAATGCGTGGCACCATTGGTGTCCAATAATCACCAGCATCTTCAAAATGATCATTCGGCCCTTGCTCGTGACCATCTATGATCCGCGACCATCATTTCGGCACGTCTTGGTCATTGTTTCTGCATAGAGATGTTTGTCACGAAAGCAGTGACAGTGGTATAAAATGCAGCCTTGCAAGGAATCCTGAATATGGTGGGGCAGGTGGCCACCATTGATATCTGAGATGTACTTTGTCCGCGGTACCTGCAGACTAAACACGTACAGACATGGTCTGTGTGTGTATATATATATGTATATATGTATATGTTTATCATGTTCAAACAGATATGTGTGTATCAACACCAACGATCCGTTACAATCGGGCACTTGAACATCCGAACAAGCTGGCAACTACCAGCGACTCATCACATGACCAGTGCACAAGCATCTTCGGGGGCAGGTCTGGGGTCTAGGTTTGGCAGGTGGTTTTGGTCCCATCAGGGGCAACCTCCGTGCTTGTCATCGCTAACAAGGACGGCTAAGGGCCACAGAGAATATGTCAACTATATCGAGTGTGTGGGTTTTGAAGGCAAACCTCCATTCGCGAAAGTGGTCATTCTTCATACAGAAGCCATGCATTCTTGGGGTTGCAGCGTTTGTGGTCGAGCCCGTTTGTACCGGAAGTTGCTCCGTTATGACGGTATGTAACTCTGTTGCAGCGACACAGTGGCCTGCAGAAAGAATGGCACCCGGTCTACAAGAACAGGTTTGGTCAGTCATCTCGTCAAAGACAATAAGCCCGCGGCTGTCAGTTTGAATGCACAAGTTCTTGTAATGTCTTGGCATGACCATCCGTTGTATTGGTGCTTCACCGCGAGTGATGATCTCCTTGAGACCGTGTTTACGGGACAAGTTGTTTTTGGAACTACCCTTGGGTTCTTGGAAGGCTGTTTCAGTGAAGCTTCCATCAAATTCCACGTCAAACTTATCAGAGTATGCTCTGTGAGGCTATGGTTTTTGCTGGGTTCAGTGGCTTCAACAGAAAGAGGTTGCGGCATGTTGTGGCCCTTGCCAATGGGGGTTTGAATGGGTTTGTCTTTTGAAACTTTTGCAACAGAATCCTGAAGCAACACATGACGGATACCAACCATACCAACTATACTATCGGATGGGGACTCCAGACATCGAAATAATACTCCAAGAACACCTCTTAGAAGAACAGGGAACCAAATTAGCACTTTGAACTCCAGAAAGCTGAGGGCCAAGTTGGCCACTGAGGTTTTAATCTGTTTCTCTTTGATCGCTTTATGGTTCAACGCAATGCTGGTTCCCTTCAAGCTCTTCATCACGGTGGTTGTTCCGGTGACATGGACATACGGAGCAGCCTTGTACGTCTACGAGGACGGTGCCCTTAGCTGGTTGGGAATCCAAGGCGTGGGCTGCAGACACTGAGATTTCGTCACTGCTTATGTGGGGGTGACCTTACAATAGGGAACCCCCGAGAATGGTTGGTTTATTACTATTGGTCATTACAATTGATACTTGCATTTAGCTTGCGGTTGCAAGTCATATGTTTGGAATGTTGAACCAAAATGTCCACCGGACATTTTGGCTCAAGCCCGCTTGTGTGAGACAGTGTTCCACTGGTATTGAAAAACCAACCCCCTGTACCTCACACTTGCGGTATCATGGCGAGCTACTCTGCTGCCGCTTCTTCTGTGCCTTTCCCTCGTGAAGGTGGCGATGTGCCAGACACTGATGAGATGAGCCAAACTGGCACGGAAGCATGGTCGATGGTTGAAGCGACCAATCAAATGTTGGTGGAGGAAGATGAGAAGGCAGACTTCCTCTGGCTCCAGGAGCCG
>VSDK01017044.1:127006-137314 GCA_009767595.1 Symbiodinium kawagutii | reverse complement strand
CATCACCATCACCATCACCATCACCATCATCATCACCATCACCATCACCATCACCATCACCATCACCACCATCACCATCATCATCACCACCATCATCACCATCATCATCATCATCATCATCATCATCATCATGTAATGCCGAAGTAAGTGTAACAGCCAAGCCAACGTCACAGCCAAGGAATTGTAACAACCAAGTAAGCGTAACAGCCAGGTAAGTGTAGCAGCCGGGCAAGCGGAATAGCCAAGGTAGAAAAACAAGGACAGAGAAAAAACATCAGGAGAGCAAAGCGCCGAAGAGCAAAAACACAAGCAGAGAAAAACACTGGCAAAAAAAACGCCAAAGAGAAACACAAACAAAGAAAAATCACCAGAGAGAAACACTAGCAGAGAAAAAACACCAGCAGAAAAAAACACCAGCAAACAAAAAACATCATCATCATCATCATCATCATCATCATCATCATGACCTTCAACCATCAGCCGCACCATCACATCATCCAAAACACCTTCTATTCCTATCGGCTTCTTATTCTGGAAGCTTCCGGAACCTCCTCGTGCGCTTGCTATGTCATATACGCACTATGATTTACTTACACGCACATGTACGTATATTTATATATAGATGCGCATAGATGGGCGCAACTGTCTTAGTTGCAGACGACTTTCTAGAAACTTCAGAGACCTATATGTAAACTCATCTTTGGATTTCCTGCAGTACCAGGGATGATTTTTTGTTCCTTCTCTTTTATTCTGCAATTTCCTGCCTTCCTTTTCTCTACTTTCTTCTTATCTAGTATCATTCTCTATTAGCCAACAATCAATCTCTATTTTTCGAATCTTTCTCTATTATTCTTTATGATTCTGTATGATATTGGATAGAACCAGGGCTTTATTCTCTATCAAACCAGGGCTTTTCTCCAAGATTCTTTCTGTTTTACCCATGCTGTTCCCAGGGCTGCCTTGTGGTCCCCAGCTTCAGGTAACGGTTTGTCGCGTCCACCTGGGAGTCGTTCCAGGAGCAGGCTGTGGCTCTGAGCCTTTCCCGGAACTGGTTCCATCATTATAAGATGCAAGAAATGAAGGATGAAAGAAAAGAACATACGTTCATACATTTATAGGGATCTATAATATACATTCGTAGATGTATATACATGTATTTGGATGATATATAGATACAGATGAACGATTTCCCAGACATGGAAAGGCTTTTATCAAGAGCCATAAAGATGATGAAGGGAGGCTGGCACAAGGCAGCCTGCACATGGTGGTGTCACCTGCAGGTCCTTGCGACGGCCTTTGTCAGCTGCACACCGGATCATCTCAACAAGAGGACGACCGTGGCGCGGCTTATGACATATCTTTAGTGCGCTGCATGGGAGTGACATGGTAGCATTGTTATCACGTGGAAACTGTCTTGTGTGGAAAAGTGTGGCTCGGAACCCAGTGTTTCTTTGATTTGCAAACTGTGTGAGGAGATCTGCGACAAAGGAGTGCTCCAGTAGCTCGCAGTCACTTCGACGGCGAACGCGGCGAACGCAGCGACCGAGAGTCACTTCGGCGTTTGAGTGAGAGCCGAGCACGTCGAAGCCACCGAGATCGGTCTCCACTGACCTATCCCAGCCGAGACCGCCCGACCGCTGCGGCCAACGTGGCCAACGCGGCCAACGCGGCCAACGGCCCCCCCCAGCCGAAGGAGCTATGACGGAGATGGACCGAGACCCGAGAGCCGATCTGAACGCAGTCCTGCTGAGAGCGAGCGCAGCACCAAGCTCAGCGCAGCACCTCTCACTGAAAATGGCGAAAGGTCATTTTCTTGTCTTCGTTTGTCGTTTGTCTCAGGTTTACTTTTGCAATGCTCAGGTGAAAGGTGGCCAGAAGCTGGGGGTGAGATGAAGGCCTGAAGGGGGAAGGAGAATCACGAGTGCTTCAAAAGAGTGTGATACCCAAAACATCCCCAAACTGTTTCCCTAAAGATATGGGGATGGAATCACGCGCACAGTTGATCGACATCCAGGATCCCAACAGCCCCAGGTGCTGCTTCCCAACGCCTTCGCGGAAGATCTTGACCGGAGTGGTGTGCTGACTGAGATTGCCAGCCAGACCAAGGTGTGGCATTGCAGAACTGCGGAACCGTGTGATGTGCGGAACCTGCCACACCTGTGCTGTTCCCTACGAACAAAACTGATGGAAGATAACGAAAGATGACGAAACATGATGGATTCCTTAGAGTGTCATTTGCATCGGTACAATCAGTGCCTTCACCATGCTGGTGGCTTTAATATCAAGTTATCAAATTATCAAGACTTTTCAACACTGCATCAAATTTCCCTTGGTATGGCTTCGGTATTCAAACAAGTGTTCTTTACGAAAGCAGCGTGGAAAGGCCACCGTTGATCTCCATGATGCAGTTGGGGGGTCGAGAGCTTAGCCTTGCTGTGTTTTTCTTGTTGGGGAGTGGGTTTGGTTTAGTTTGGTTTGGTCTGTTGCTTTCAAACGCAGGTCATCAAGGTCATGAACCAAGGTCCCAGTGATGGAAAAGCAGTAGCAACAAGCCAGTGGTGGCTATGCTGGGCGTCATCTGAGGCTTCACGAAATTTGCGAAGGACATCGTCTCCTGACGTTGCGGGGGCAAAAGGGCAGTGAACTGCAAGCAGTCCTGGCCTCAGACTCACAACGGGAAGAACTCCCAAGTGGCTCTGGGTCAATATTAACCAACCAATAATGGCTTATAATGACCAACAATAATAGGGAAAACAATGGTTAATGGTGACTCTCCATTTGAGGGTTCTGACATATTCTTACAATCCTCCAGATAACATAGAGCGAGTTGTCATTCTAACATATTCCAACAATCCTCCACTATGACCAGTAGATTTTGCCAAGCAGACCTACAGGTCTACCATGCCTCAGAAGTCAAACGAAGAGTCTCTGTCTCAGGCCGTTCAGTCCTTGCTAGCGAAGGCGGAGAAAATGAACCGGCGAGGTTCAGGTGCCCAAGCTGGGTCTGGCTCCACGGCAGATTTGCGCCCAGAATTTGTGGCGAATTTTCTACTTCGCAACTCAGATGGCAGTGGGTCAAAACCCTGTACCCCTGGTTCCCCTACCATTAACCATTGCTTTCTCTATTATTGGTTGATTATTCTAAGCCATTATTGGTTGGTTAATATTGACCCATAGCCAGATTTGCCATGCAGATTTCTTCGACACGAACTCACCAAGTTGCACATTGAAAGAGTCTGGAGCCGTGCCCACCGGTCGCCAGGCGGTGAACTGAAGGTCCTGCTCCCAAGGCCATGGCGCTTAGTATGTCAGCCACGTAAGGCATCAAGACCTGGATGAGTTCGTCAATGGTGGTGGCTGATGGATGGTGCATGGGATGGCCATCGCACCAACATCACAAGCATCATCAACCGTGAACCTTCACCAATAAGAATAACCTATACAACCTATGATCCATTACAATATCCTTATCTATCCACTATTAATGAAACATTATGAAGCATTATTAACACTTGTTAGCCATTAGAAACCCATTAGTCTTTAACCTCATCGAACTCCAATGACTACAGGTTCCATTGCATGTGCCCGTTCCCACGCGGAATGGCTCCATTTCACCTATGCTCATGAAGGCTAAAGTCACTGCCCAGCTTAGAATTACGGTGAATCGGGCGTCTCCCACTACAGTGCAAACCTCCTTGGAGGTTCCTGGCCTCTGTTGTCATCGGCAAGCGTGGCGCCAATGTCAGGGAGAGCGAGCTGCAGTGCACGGCTGGAAAACTTCTGATGGTGAGAGGGTTATTGTAACCCACAACAGGTAATCACAGCAACCAGCAAGGTGCTTCTCATTGTACCACCAAGGGGGGTATGACCAACTGGTAAATTAATAGCTTGTAACCAACTTACAACAACCAAGCGGTACATACTCAGCATGGCCCACAAAATGCACCTCTCATGATAATAACTGAAAACAACATCTCATGACATCTCATGACATCTCATGACATCTCATGACTAGCACATCAAAGTACCTCCAAGTCCAGAGGTGGCTGGTGGGACTGGTAGGACTCATGGCTTAGCGGATCCAACGATCGGCCCCAGGAGCTGCAACGGGGGACTGGCACCAGAGTTCAGGTGCGAAGCTGGACGCCGCAGACGCGAAGGGACCATTTGAATCTGACTGGTCAGCTGAATGAAGAGTCTTTTGGTTTGATATACGGTAAATACATGGATAGACAAATCAATATACATATAGATATAAGTATGAATATATATATATATATATATATGTATTGTACATATATGATATAGATCATTGATGCTTTTTGTATCAAAACACTTCAGCTTTGGATGCAGGTGGAAGGTGGCGCCATGGGCCAAGATCGAGCAGGGAGACCTAGCTATAGCTAAGCAGCTAAAGCCTTGCGAAGGACGAGCAGTGATACCAAGTAGAGTCACTGTAACCCAGGTGACGACCGTAAGTGGATCCTCCACGAGCATTTGCAATGCCTTGGGGAGGCCGGCGATGGACACTGGTAGTTTGGGCAGTGAGCTGGCCACTGATGGTGGCTTAGAGCATCCACCATTCTATTCTCTCGATTTCTTACGATATATCAAATACGTATCTGTGTATATTTGTTTGAAAGCTGTATGATAATATACTACATTGATTGGCTGAATGAACTTTCTATCTACACACTGTGTGAATGTATTGCAAGTGTAAATGTAAATGTGAATGTGATGTACATGCCATTCGCTGAGAATGTCCATACGATAGGTTACCCTTTCATTTATGGGACCAGACAGTAGCGGGGTGGGAACATTGGACATGGAACCATGTGTATACACACATTTATGTACACATCCCTATCATCCATTTTGGTGTTACAATCCTTGACATGTGGATGTACAAGACTAGGTATGCCAGTGTTATTATTGGTGGGCGATGTCCGTACCATTGTCTTTTTTGTTATTGCTGTGGCAGTGGCCAACTTATGGCTATTAATCTACTTGGGATTGCTCATTGTTTTGGTCTACTACAACAATAGCATCCCAGCTAGATCAATACCAATGCCAGACATCAATAAGCTATCTCAGGGTTGCTGTCATTACATTGGCCGTTATATTACGCTATAAACTTTATTCCTATCATATTGGCCCAGTACCTTGTGCATGCAAATCGTTCCTTGCTGATTGTGGTTATACTTGTTTATTGTCCTATCACAATATGGGTGGTTCTCAGAATAGAAGCAACCCAAATCAAATCATCCACGAAGTTTTTCATTATTGTTGTAATCAATCAACCACCCTGTTCCCCCAAGCCCTTGAGAAACTCCCATAGGGCCCTAGGTCATTCCCCACAACACCCAGTAGACGACCATCCCAACGGCTCGACTTATCCAAGAACTACCTCTCCTTGTCATCACAATTGTGGAAAGCAACTGTTAGCAGATTATTGTTATAGTCTTCAAGCAACCATTCATCAACCTCAGTAGCAGATGGTAGCTGGTAATCTTAGCATCTTAGTAGTACCAATCTTCATAACCTTAGCTACTAATCTAGTAGTACTAGCTACCCATTGCATTTCCTAACTCCAAGTCGTTTGTACTGCGACCCGCTAGGATTCATCGCTTCGGCACTGAAGAGGAGGACGAGGCAGGAAGTGGCACCGTTTTGTCTGATGAGAATGCAGTTCCATCGTAGAGAATGGTTCAGGCTTCATCTTCATATGGTCGATGGCCAAAAGGTTAGCAAGTGTGAAGAATCAATGGTTGATGGTTGATCAAATGTTGACAACAGATTCATCGCTTCAAATGTGAACTTCTAGTGTTTCAGATTAGTTTGTAAACTTGTAGTGTTTCATATTCGTTGGTCGCGCTGGTACCTCTGAAGCGCCATCCTTGATGAGTTGTCCGCCTCCTGGGTCGAAACGGAAGCTGGACCAGGAGCCGGAGACCAACGGCGACCAGGAGAACGGCAGGTGCGCCAGTTGCAGCGGATGACCAAGTGATGCGCACCCCGCCCTTTTTGTGAAGTTTGCTAATCTTGATAAGTGTGAAGCCCATGCCAATCGAAAGGTAAATGGGAACGGAATTCTACATATACATGCAAGTCTGAGAGGCCGTATAGATTGATTTTGAATTCTACAAATCCAACAGTAAATCAAATTGGAAATACAGTTGCAAAAGTATATATGTTTGCAATTAGATTCAAATCTACAACATGAAACCGGAAGTTGAATCGTCACGTATAGTTTCATGCAAATGTCCGTCTAAAAGTGTGTGGGCACGAATTTGTTCCAGATCTGAAATGTAAATGTCATTCCACATGTAAACGTGAAGTTGATTTCATGCAGCGTGACCTTGACTGATCCTCAGTGCCCATAGCGAATTTTCCGTTGCACCTGACCCTTGGTCTCAGGGGTCACCGAGCACCACAGCGGGAGTCGCCACCACCTGAACCTTGGGTGCTGAAGGAACACCCGGAGGCGCCTCCGCAAGTGCTGCAGAGACTGCAGACATCTGCAGAGTTTCTGTGTTTCGCTGCAGGCACCAGGTGAGTACTACTATTTGAACACAGCTCTTCCCTCAGATTGTGCGAAGAAATCAGGGTTGGGTAGATGGTGGAAGTATGACTTGAAGACTTGCGGCATGTCTTGCCTTGACACTAGGCATATCTAGGCATTGGACCATGATCTGCAGGAAACTGGCGAAACGACATGGGACAGGCCCAAGGACAGCTTGGCGACGTGTCAGCGGCCAAGCGATGACCAATCCCTCCCTGAGCTCCGTGAGGATCGCCATGGGTCCCGGCCGCGGGCGCCGCGGCCTTCGCCTCCGCCTCCACCCTGGACTCTCCAAGAACATCCAGACGTACTGAGCACAGAACTGGCAACGGTCGCGAGCTCTTCAAGTGGCTTCGCAGCTTCGCAACTGAGGCAGCTGGGGAGTTCTACTACCTCAATGAGGCGCCTCATGGACGCACGGATGCACAAGACAAGGAAATTTACATTTGTTACCACTAGTGGGCCATAGAACACAAGGAAATGTCAAGAAAAAGTCATCTTCGATCTCCTGTTTGATCTCCTGTTTTCCTCATGACTTGTGGGATCGATTCCTTGGGACTCTAGTGATGAAAAAACTTCATGACTTCGTGCCGCAGGAGACCGGAGAGACCACCTGGGAGCTACCGGACAATGCATTCTGAGTACAAGTGCCGCAAAAAATGGAGCGACCAAGATGGGAAAGCATGGGAAAGCATGGCACAGCATGGGAAGACCAGTAAGTTTCGAGGGAGGAAATACCAGGTACACTGTGATAAGCTTCAGATTCGCTTTCCGAACAGTAATCCCTTCCTATGGCAAGCCCTCAAGTGAATCGTTTGCAGTAACCAGCGGGGTTCTGGTGATGGGGCACAAGGAGAGGATAGGATTGAAAGGAGGATTTATTGGATACCCTGATAAAGACAATCAGCTTGCTTCACGTCTTTGAAGGATAGCAAATTGGAATAAATTGGAACTGCTTTCAACAGTCTGTTGACTCTGTGGCGCTTCTGGTGCTCCTTTCTGTTCAAGGTGCCAACAGGAAGCAGCTATAGAGTTTGACACAAGGGCAGAACTCAGAAAACGGTGGATAACTGACGCCATAGACATATGTAGAACATACTACGAATGCATCTCTCTCTTTCTCTCTCTCTTTCCCCCTTCTTTGTCTGTATACATATAATTACACATGTACATGCAAGTTACACTTGTATAAGCATGCATGAATAATCACGAACATGTATCAAGACAACATTCTACATAGACAGGTTGTACATCTCTTCTCTACCGATTCTTGTTCGAAGGACCAAATGCTTGCAACTGTTTCGATCTGTATTCAGTAGAGTGGCTTGAGCAAAAGGTATACGTCACTAATTTACATCATATGCTCATCGAGAAGTCTGCTATGCTTCCTTGGGAATCCTTGAGCGCAGCTTCATGCTTTGACGAAGTCAGGCAGAGAGTTGTTGAGTTAAGGGCGGTTCCTTCAGGAAAGCTGTAGAAGCAAGGCACTTGGGCACAAGATTTTTCGAGCTGCAGGCATGCTTGGCGCGAATTCTTTGGGCGCCAGAATACCACCCCCTTGGGCCGAGGAGCCGCCATGGGGAAGGGTGGTGAACGGCAGATCTGAGTCCCCACCGCTTAGCCTAGGGTGGATGGCAAGGTAAGGCAGAACCAATGCTGTACACATCTGACAGAAGTTCTGTTCAGCGAACCCAACGGGTTGCATACCTATCCACAACAGGCAAAGAGAAGCGCATAGATGCATTACTTTTGAAAAGAGAACTGAAGGTAAGATGGACAATAGAAAACAAGTTTTGTTCGTTAAATGGTCTGGAACATTCCGGGCTGAGAACCACTTCGGAAATCCAAAACGAAAACACAGCTAAGCGACCCAGTCCACAATTCATGAGCAAGAGAAACCACTTCGTTTTGCCCGTAGTATCATGGTTGCTGCTTCAAAAGCATTCCCGAAAATACCAAAAAACATATGGTGGTCTCTTCAAATTGGGGGTACCCCCAGTTCTCATCCAGTTTATTCATCATCCCCAAGTCCTGGCTTGAGAAAGACCCAATTCCTGGCAGTGGCATTCATGGCATCTTCACATCTTCACGGAGGCTGCTTCTCTGCGCCTGGCAGGTGGCTCTGTCCATCTATGAGCTCCATGGAACCTCTGCACTTAACCTTCTCACAGGAGCAGCTGGCATGGGAGGCGGGGCACCGTTGTGGTGACGGCGCCGCAGATGTCCAATCGTGGATCCAGCAGCTCTGCCCCAGCCAGACTCAAGACCCAAAGCTCTTAGGACTCTCAAAGTTGCAAAGACTTCGAAAGGCAATCTCAGACAGTCTTTTGATCTGATTTGAATGTTCATCTGGTGGATCTTCAGAAAGCCGCCAGTTTTTCCAAGCCAAGGGTTGAGGGCGAGCGGAAAAGGATTTCATAGGGAGAAATGACTATAGTGACCATCGGATGACCACATTGCATCCTCGTTTCGGCCGAACCGTTTTGCCAACAAAGAGATGCGACCGCGGTCCAACTCGATGGTGACTGAAAACTGCACTGCCAGGTGCATACCATGTCGGCGTCGAGGCTTCCGAAAGCGCGAGTGCACCTCCTGAGAGATACATACGTGGCACTACAATTCCTAGCACAACATGGAAATCATTGGAAATCATCAAACTTGGGGATACACCGGGTACACCATGAATGGTCACTTCGATTTTGGGATATTTCCAATCCCGAGTGCTTGACTTTCCTCGAATTTCCAATGGGTGGTTGTAGCAGTAGTGCTGGTGGGAGTGGTCGGAAGTACTACCTTTGCCGGTGCCGTCAAGGCTTTTCAATCCAGGTTGCATTCATTTTCGTTGGCCAGGTCTATTTTCTGGAATGGTCCTTTGGATGGTGTGAAGAGGGAAGTGGAGTCTACATGGCAGTATGCTGAGTACGGAAAGACAATGGATAGGCAGCTGTAAAAGTTTCACGTTCGTGCGAGGTTCATCAGCGGAAGTGTGAGATTTTGACAACCACAATACTAGGTGGTCAGCTGGTGCTTGCTGATCTGAGGTTTTTCCTGGACAGAGCACATTAGGTAATTTTCGTGAGCGCGTTCCACTGGGCCGAACTCCTTTGACTCCCCAGGAGGCCGATTCGTTCCCAAGATTGGGAACTGTCAAGCAGTGGTGGAAATCACTGGATTTGGGGTGACATCATGTACCTATAACACCTATCACAGTCCCACGTGACGTGGCGGCTAGGCATGCCAATCCACTTCTTTTGCTTTAGTGCTAAGCAACTTATTCTGAGCTGTTTCCATTGACACTGTAGCTTTGTTGCTTGCTCGCCTTTTCTTGCAGACTCAGAGCGTGGCTCTCAGCTTGATCATGTGTCGGCAGAGTTGTCCTGCAGGTCTTCCGGATTCTCGACAAGATGAGGCAAGTTTGCGCTAGCTGCGCATCCGCTGGGTCCAGCAAGTGTTACGATTGGGTAGTTCTGTTTGTTCAGGCCAGCAAGTAGTAGGCAACAAACACTCATGGCTATGGGTCATAGCCACATAGCCGTGGGTCAAAACCCTAGCCCTGGTTCCCCCATCATCAACCATTGTTTTCCCACTATTATTGTTAGTGAACTTATTCCCATTATTGTTGATTAATATTGACCCATAGCCATACATACCGTAAACCCAATAATGGGATGTCCACGAGGGTACCAGGATATTGATCCATACCCACATGAGGAAACAACGGAAAGCCAGCCGTGGGGGGTCCTGCT
>VSDK01017044.1:92361-126915 GCA_009767595.1 Symbiodinium kawagutii | reverse complement strand
TGCTGAAGGCCACCAATTGGCGAGCTATTGGCCTACATTGGCGTGCTGGTCATACATACAATGCGTATAGTTTGTTGGCTTGTTTAGAACTGTACTTGGGAGGCTGACAAGTACAACATTGCAGAGATACTGATTTACTTTGATGGATTTTCATGCAAATCTGATACCTTAGACACCCAGTCAAGGTTCTTACTTGGCTCCAGAGTCTTAGGGATGAAGCAGCCAACTTTAGAAAGACATGCGTACGAGTGGGTCATGCAACGGGAGGCAAGAGCTGCCGGGATGGAAGTACGACTTGCTGCGCCTCGCGCTCAGAGATTGCGCTGGGTGTGCCAGCACCAGGCACAAAGAAAACATCCAACTACGGAGTCTGTCAGATGTACACATAAATAGATGAATGAATAAATCAGCAAATACATAAATAGATACATAAATGACTAGATGAATAAATAGATAGATAAACAAGTAGATAACTAGATATATATATATATACAATATAGGAGGTAGGTGTATATATACATAGATTTACACAAGTCTATACATGCAAAACATCAATTCCATGGATACTTTAAATTTCCAAACACTCCTCAAGTGTCTAAAGCCTTTGCTCTGATGCTTTGGAGATTCCTTGTTCGTTTTGAGCTGCCATTGTATCAAGCTTGCTGTGATCCGCCAAGCCATCTCTCAGCCATGGCCATGGCTTTCATCACTGGCCCGAAATGATGACGTTTTTGATGGCTGCTTCTTTATGGTTACTGGGGGCTGTTGACGCTTTTGATGGCCATTGCAGTCTGTATAGGAGTAGGAAAACAACCAACCAACAACAAACCATGTTTCATTTTTTCAGTCTTACTGTGGGCTTGTTTGTCGTCAAATGCTGCTGTATATAAGGTTGTAACTGTGCCCACTTCAGCGTGTCCCTAGTGAAGAAATTGCGTGTCAGCGAGGCTGGGCCTGGTGGTGAGTCATGGCCAGTCATGATCCAATGGTGTTATCACGATTGATAATGGGAATGTTCATGGCTTATCACGGTGTTATTCATTAAACTATCATTGAGTGTCGTGATCAACAGTGATCAATACTGCATGATGGTCAGCAGTGGTTGCTAATGATTGATCGCATCAAATGGCCAGCAGTGATTAAAGATGGTTGTGTCAGTTCTTTAGCTGGCTAGTAAACATGAAGCTTTTTGTGATCCCCAAGATGTATTCCAAAAGTTTAGCCATACACAATGCCAACGCTGGAAACCAACCACCAAAGATGTGGAAGTTGCACCAGGATCTTTGCAGGTAGTGAAAGCCGATAGAGAACGCAGCCTTGGAGACTTGTTCTCAGCTAATGACCGGACAGATGGCGAGCTGACTTCAGCCATCAATATATCAGCTGCTCTGCAAATGCCACCAGTTGAAGGCCTTGAGTCATCAAGCTCGTAGATTTGATGGTGGCATCATGGTTGTTTGTTGATGATGGCTACAAAAAGTTACACAATGTTGAAGCAAGATGGTTGATACTTGATCATGTTGATGCTCCACTTTTCATAAATAATGGCCAGCTATTGACATTAACTAGGGGCCAGTGAATGCCAGGATGCTTGATACATCTTGATACTTCAACATGTTTAATCATGTTTGATGGCCAGTGAATGGTTAAGAAGCGACCGGGTACTGACGTTAGGGGGACCTGGTTTTCACCATGTCGCGAGGCACCAGCTTGGGTGAATTCGCTGGCGAACGTGGGGGAACACTTGGTGGCTCAGTTGGGCATGGCAGGCACGGGGCCGGTGGGGGTCATGGGAGGCGGTGAGACCTGTGCCCCACAGGCGCTCAAGCTGCTGCGGATAGAGCTACACCAGCAGACAAGGACAAAGTGGCTCCAAGTTACGTGAACTTTGGCCAGAGCCTTGGTGCGTCTGTGTCAACTGCCTTTCTTGTGCAATATCCACAAGTTTTGGAAGAACAGCATCTCTGGTGTAAGGTATATCCACAAGGTTCGTGACACGAAACGCGTTTGGACCATGGTCTGTGGATGTCTGTGGAGTCACCTTGAGGTGACGAGGACGAGCTTGAGGACATGGCCACGGATGGCGATGAAATGGCGCTGAGAGAGTTGGCATGGCGCAAAGCCCAGGCGAGGGACGTGGAGGGACGTGGAGGGACGTGGAGGGACGTGGGAGGCCAACCCACGCAGCGGCTTGTGCAGGCCTACACCCTGGAAAAAGCAGCAGAAGCTGAACGTGACGCTCGTTGCCTTGACTTAGCGATGGAGCTGAAATGGAGCCGCCCTGCCGGATTTGAGGAACGTTGTGATGCTTTGACTTCAAAGGATTCTGAGTTTGGACAAATCCTCTTGATGATTTGCCAGACTCTGCGGAACATGACATGGGAATGAAGATTCTCAATGTGCTGGACGACTTGAGGTGGGGAGCATCATTTCCAGATTCATTTTTCACATGATTCAGATTCAGTTTAGTTTGATGATTCATTGCTTCGGTTTTGTTTGAAGATTGCTCTAGTTACAGTTGACCATTAGCTTAGTTAACCCATTAACCTATTAACAATCCCAGGTGATCCCAGGTGATCCCAGGTGATCCCAGGTGGTTCAGTTTCACCGACAGGCTCTGGCAAGCGCTGGCCGAGGCCCACCTGTGAGTTATCGCTAGTTCTGTGCTGCTCTCGCGGCGTGGCACCGCTTGAGGCTTGCGCAGCTGGATTTGGACTGCCACGCCGCTCCGAGAAGCGAGAGGCGCGGGCGAGATTTGGGACAGAGATCACCTCACGAGTAGCTGCTGATCATCAGCGACATGTGCTTGACGTGCATCACAACATCGGAGTTGGTGATGTTTTTTTCTGCCTTTGGGAAGTGCAGGAAGGCATGGCATCATAGCAACTTGCACTTAGCTTCGTGGCTGAAGCTGTGGCCAACATTTGGGGTGCGAGCAACACGAATGCTACGAGTTGCCCAGGTTTTCAGCTGACGTTTTCACTGGTTGTTTAGCGGTGTTGCCTCGGGCGTTCGGAAAAAAGGACAGATGGTGGACTTGACGGATGGCAGGAGAATCTCACTTTCGAATAAATCCGTTAGCATTCATCAAATATGAGTGAGATTCTCCCTCTACTGTGCTGATTAACCATCATGAGTCATTGTGAACATTTATCAATCCGACATTAACATTATTGAACATCGATTGACGATCAAAGCAATCATAAACCATGATTCACCATCAAAACGACTGTCCTATCTCATTAACCCATCATCTACTCACCATGAACGATCATCCATCATTTTCAAGCATTACTGAGCAGATGGTTTGATTTTGCAAGCTGGCCAGGCAGGATGGTTTGGAGAAGATGAGTCCGAAGAAGAACTGGAGGCCTGGCGTCCTGCAGCAAGCCCTTTCCTTATTGGTGATGCTAGTGATGCTGTTGCACCAAGGAGGATGGTACTTGTGGCAACCTTGAAGTGGAGAGCTTAGCCTAAGCTTCGAGTCTTTCCTTTCAGGTGAACTCCAAAGTTGTGGAGTCAGGTTTAGCATTTGAAGCTTCCAAGCTTCATGCCGCACTGATAGGAGGGGTTGCAGGCATGTAAAGGCAGCCGAACCTGTTCCGGAAATCGGTTGATCGGAGTTTTCAATCGTGAAAGCAACGGGGTCTTCAGCCAACATGGGCTTTGGGCGCTTTCAGGGACGTCAGCAGCTGGTTCATACGGGGTCTGGACTGGAAAAGGGGCTCGAACACCAATCCCTTGTATATGACCCAGTCACATCCCTGGTGAGATCCTCCTTGCCCTTCGTGTCTCGCAACGTGATGAGCAGGGGCTCAACCCCAGATCAGATTCATCAGCATAATCAGTGTCTCTGTCATTTTTGTAGTCATTGTCATTGTCCATCTTGATTTTCCATTGCATCCTCACTCGCATCCTTGTTGTCATCCTCATCAGCATGTCGCCCATACGGTTCGTCATCATCGTGAACATAATCAAAAACATCAATACCAGCGGCACCAGCATCACCAGCATACCGCTTAGCTCTAGCTTTCGTTCTGTAAACCTTGGTCTCAAATTTTAGCTGAAAAGCTAGCAAAGCTACCATCTGTTTTTTCGACAATTGTCTGTCAAAATGCCAAAAAACATAGCCCACCAACTTCACCACACAAAAACCTCCAGCCCCAGTGCAGAAGCATGAGCTCTAGCTTCTGCTGCAGCACAGGCAGGATCATTCTACCCAGGGATCTTTGGGAACTCAAACACAGGTCGCTGAGGGCCACAGGTTGAGCGAAAATGGCTCACGTCACTGTTTCATCCTTCCAGCCTTCGCTGGTCGAGGTCATCGGTGTCGTAATGAGGGCATGGTCAGGGGATTTACAGTGGGTCTGTCCTGGAAACTGTCTAGGGAGCACTCTCGCCGCAGTGCCACTTTTGTTGTTTCTTCCAATACATTGGATAACAAAAACGACCTAAAAAGTGGATTCCTCTCGCACCATGCATTGGATCTCATCAGTTTCTCGACTCTGACCGCTCAGCATCAGGATCCCAAGTTCCTGGAAACCTCTGTAGCTGAACCACGGGGAGCACCCATTGGCTTGCAGGAAACCGTCGTAGCTGAACCACCCGAACCGCACCCAGGAGTCTTAGTTTGTTCCAACGGGCAACAGGGACCACCTCAGCACCTCTTAGCTCAAAAACTTGGAAGCTGGAATGAAGTTGGAATTCTTGATTGGAATGAAGTTGGTCTCTCCTATTGAAGATTAATGGCCTTTTCCAAACTTGATTGAATAAAAATCCACTTTCACAATGGAATCAACCTTATCTTCTTTTTGTTGAAATCCGTGGATCTCAGATCTGCCAGAGCTTGAAATGTATCCAGATCAGCATGGATCAGGTCTACAAAGTCCTGCGTGGCTCCAGCTCTCGTCTGATGACATTGCGTTTTCGTCTCCGTGGCCAAGCCTTGGGCTCCAAGGCGGCCGGATCAGAGGATTTTTTCGTGCACAGGATCAGTTGTCAGCTGAATCTGAGCGATGTCATCATCAGTTTGTCAGATTTCAAGCAGATTTTTTTCTCGATTTTGTCGACTCCCAGAAGGCTAAAATCCATAGAAATCTGTTAGAGTCTAAAACCTAAACGGAGGCTTTGCTCGAGAGCAATTTTTTTGCATCCGCAACGTAGAATGTTATCTTTGATCGAGGACATCATTGTAGCCTGGGCCAAACATGAATGTTGTGCGCGTCACAAGTAGGCCCATTAGCTTCTAATGCTTCATTCTTTGTTCAAAATGAATCATCAACAATAGCCAACAATGAAGCTAAGCAGCAAAATAAGAAGCCAAACAAGCAGCCAAGTAAGCAGCAAAATATGCAGCAAAGTAAGCAGCAAAAAAAACTGCAAGATGACCAACTACCATGAACACCCATGATTCCATGGCCTCCATCATGGCCTCCATGGCCTCCATAGCCTCTGCCTTGCATTTTTGTGTCCAGGGAGAGGCCCCACCGTGGCATGCGAGCAGATTTCGGGATGCGCTACACCAAGCCGTGGCGCCGAAACGAGGTGCCCACGGCTGCGATCGGTGGGCATTGAACAACAGGGGGATGTCTCGGGATGGGGGACCCCTAAACTATGGTTGCTGTACTACTATACATGGGGAATAGACTGGGTGATATACAGTATATATATATAAATGGTTGATAATGGATGATTTAGGGGTAGCCGTATTTTGAGAAACCCTCAGCCTCAGAAAGTGGTTTACAAGCAACAAATGGTTGGTTTATAGTGGCTATAATGGTTGATAGTAAGGGGGTAATCACCAACAGTAGTGGTTCAGCAACTACTTTGTGGTGGTTTCTTAAAACAGGGAACCTAAAAGCTGTGGTTGGTTTATTACTACAAATGATTAAACAACTTGATGATACCTAAGGGTTCCCCTATAGCTTGAGAAACCACCACATGAAGGAACGCTATGACCTGCTGAGCGCATGTTTGTCGTAAACGGCAGATTGGTGGTTTCGTGTTTTTTCAAAGAATGAGATGTTTTCTATTCCGGAACAATATCACTGGAATGGCCTCTCCCGATTGGGGCCGTTGTGTCCACCCCCAAGTCGTTTGCAAGCAGAACCCCCTGGGCTCTGATGTGACGAGGACTTTCACTTCATTGGCCTGCGTCAAACTGACAAGTTTCAAAATGCCAAGACTTGCCAAAGTTCTACAAGGTGGGCCCCTAACCAGCCATAAGTTGGGTTATAAAGACGGGGGCCCACCTTGTACAAGTTTCTCAGTTGCAGCTCTGTTGGCAACACACTGTCATTTCTCAGCATCAAACGTATGTTGTGCGCGTTTCTTGACTGTCATCTCGCCTTGGCATCAAACGTGTCGTCATTTGAGGGCGGCGGTTGCTGCAGTGTCCAAGCGAATCTGTAGGGCGAGATGACCTGGTCGAGAGTTACAAAAATCTTATATCAAGCATGATTGAACCAGGATCAACTACAGGATGGTGCACTGCCCTCAAGAATATCAATTCTATCCAGTTTGGTCCAAGCATTCTGAGATCTGTAGAAAAAACAATCACAATGATCATTGACTTGTTGATGGCAGCTCCAGTCCACATGACATTGACTGGTACAAAATACCCAGGAGGATGATGGACAACATGCCAGGGGCGTGCCGCAAACATTGGCAAATCTGGAAGTGGTCACGGCGCCTGATCAAGTTTGGTTCCCAGTATTTTTGCAGGGTGGTGATTCAGGTAGCCATGGGGTTGCACTCAAATGGTTGTTTGGCTGTTGTCCCATGTTGTCCCTCTTTACTGAGCACTGCTAATTGATACAGGCAGTCAATGAGTACAGATGATTTCCATGGCTAGAGAAACACCCATTTCCACCGAGGCACTCTTTGGCTCGCGTGTCGAGACGAGTTGTGGCCCCTACGCAGCTAAGGCGCCTGCCATGGAAAGATCCTTTTTGGGATGCGTAGTTCGCTCAGACTATATCTCGATGATGATTATGATGAACATAGTGATCATGATGATGAACATAGTGATGGTGATGATGATGATGATGATGATGATCATGATGATGAACATAGTGATGATGATGATGATGATGATGATGATGATGATGATGATGATCATGATGATGAACATGATGATGATTATGATGATGATGATGTTGTTGATGATGATGATCATGATGATGAACATGATGATGATTATGATGATGATGATGATGATGATGATGATGATGAACATAGTGATGATGATGATGATGATGACGATTATGATGATTATGATGATGATGATGATGATGATCATGATCATGATGATGAACATAGTGATGATGATGATGATCATGATGATGAACATGATGATGATGATGATGATGATGATGATGATGATGATGATGAACATAGTTATGATGATGATGATGATGATGATGATGATGATGATGATGATGATGATGATGAACATAGTTATGATGATGATGATGATGATGATGATCATGATCATGATCATGATGATGATGATGAACATAGTGATGATGATGATGATGATGATGATGATGATGATGATGATGATGAACATAGTGATGATGATGATGATGATGATGATGATGAGGATGACGATCATCGGCTATCATGAACCATTTATTCTTGGCCATTGTACATGCATTACCTGGCTGGTGGTTTGGAGGGAGCTAAGGAGGCAAGGGTATCCCTACGGCCCTTTAAAGGGGGAGCTGGCTGAACAGATTGGTAGTTCCTAAATGCCATTATGACGATGATAGATTTTCATGCTTAACCGTTTTGAAGAATCATGGGCCATGATTAGGCTTTCCTGGCCTCAATCGCCATGAATGGCCATCATTACCCGTTTTTGAGCAAGCATGATTGGCTACTTTAGCGCGCTTAGAAAGTGCTGTTAGAAAATATTAGAAACTGTATCAACCATTATTACCTCATAATCGACCAGTACTTGTGAACTTTATTGATCAATACATCATCATTGTTGTTGTTGTTGTTGCTGTTGTTGGTAATTGTAACTACTATTACTACTATTTCAATTCTTACGATGATGACTATCATTGTTAGCACTACTATTATGCTCACTATTATTATCATCCGCATTAATATCGTTATTATCATTGTTTTTCTTCTTACTATTATTATGGACCAGTATGAACCATCATGAACCAATATCAACCAGCTAAATGGCAGTGTAATTCACTAACCAATCATGATCTGCGCATGGCCATTGGGCGCATGATCTGCTCCGAGTCACTGCGACCGGTTGCAACGGCTGAAGTGCAGGTGCTCCACGCAGAAACCCGGCAGAAGTCCCTGCCGTCAGGGCCTTCCAGGTGCAGCGGCGTCCTGGTGGGGGCAGCTCCCATTGAGCTCACCATTGTCATTATGATTATCATGATATTGCTTTTATTACCATAATATAGTATAGATATTGTAAACAATCTATACTATTAGTGTACCACTACTGCTTTTATTACCAATCTTGTTATCATTATTGTTTCTTATTATCATCACTCAGCATGAAACAGCATCGCTCCGACAGGAAGGTCACCGGGGTGGCACCCGCAGCCCCAATCCTTCGAGTTGGACAAGAGCTGCAACAGTGGCAACAGCAGCAGATGCAGCTTTGGCAGTCTCAGCCTGGAGCCTAAAGCTGTTGCTGTTGGGAACAACCACCACCAGCATCATCTACTGCTTACAACCACACCAGCGCCAGAAAGCCAGGGCTCAGTTCGCATCCACTGAGGCAGCAGCAGATACCGCAGTGGAAATGGCAAGTGCAGCAGTTGCAAGTTCGAGAACCACGTCCTCAGTCTTCGGAGTGGCTCGGATGGAGCCACCCATTGATTCGCACATGGAAATTGCCAAAAGAATGACACAATTCAGGAAGTTTCCGTCATTTTGGTCATTTTGGAAGACGGGCTGTAACTAGATCCTGATGGATGAATTGCAAGCAGGTGGCGAGTCATTGATCACTAGCTCAGCACTAGCGCGCACACATGTCAACAAAGATGTGATGCAGCCATCAGTCCAATTTCTGCAACAGAGATCAGGCCGTAGCCAGTGGTTAATCTTCTTGCTGAATCCATGATCATGGCTCGATCACTTTGTATGAGTAGAAATGTTCCTGCTCACCATGCATGATTCACCATCAATCAAAAATCATCAGCCATTATCACTGACTCAGAATTCTCAAGCACTATCTTGTCAGCAAAAGATCAATGATCTGTTGCTTCTCAAGCACTATCTTCTCAAGCACTATCTTGTCACTCATAGCCATAGCAAATCATTCTCAACCAGCACTCACAAATCAGAAGCAGATTTGCCTAAACCTGCGAAACATAGTGGGAAATCATCATTCACCGTTACCAAGCTTCATCAACCATTACCACATCCACCAGTTGAGATCCTTGCTGTTGCTCAGGCGAGGTTTGCGACCTCAGGATCTTCGGCACTTGGATGGCGGCTCAGCAGACAAGGTGCTTCCCGGTGCTCCCTACCCCCAACTTGTGGCTGGTTTCCCAGGGCTTCCACTGGTTTCCCAAATTTTCCTATGGTTTCCCCGGGTTTCCCATGGTTTCCCTGTCAACTTGGGATAGTTCGGGGGTACAAGATGCAGAGACCCATAGCTTCAGGAAATTCAAAAGTTGGTTTCTTCGAGAGACAATGAGCAGCTTTTGTACCCCTGGACGGAAGTGCATAGGGAGACAACTCTGCAGTGTTGGCAGTGATAACATCAATTTTATGCAGGATTTGGTGAATGACCAGAAGAGAAGGACGGTCGACCCTGGTTCATGACCGTGATCAATGGCTATTAATGAATGTTGATGATGGCTATTTGCCCTGAATTGGTATTGTGAAGGACAGCCGAAGGCAAGGCTGAGTTCGGGCTATTGGAGCCGGCAGACGCAGAATAGGGTGAGGATTCTGCGAAATTGGACGTCATGGTGTTATGCGTTTCGGGGTCGGGCCTGGAATGTGGATGAATCATTTCAGAACCATTTTGGGTGGGTTCTTGGGGGGGTAGAAGGACATTGATGGGTTGCGAAATACCTTAAGGAGGCTCCTTTTCAAGGCATTGGAGACGGGTTTTGGGTTCTAGAAAGGCCTCCTAAGGTCCAAACTTTTGGTCAATAGACAGTCATGACTGCGGTTTATGGCTGATTACCCTGCTACTCTGGAGGTGGATTGTGTTGTGGCAATAGTTGTGAAGAGCCATTGCATGTTAGTTCTTTTTCTGCGGCTATCATGCCTTTACCTGAGCTTTACCCTTTGAAGGGGATTCAGGTTTGCAAGTGATTCACATGCATGCAACTGCTTTTTTTGAGCCATCAGCTTCTTGCTTTCAAGTTGCCAACCATCAAATCGATCAATGAGTGACAGCTTCGTAATTTTGACCTACGGTGACATATGACTTCTGGTGGAGGCTGTTTTCTGTTCCCTCCCTTCGCAGGAGATCAAAAATCATTGATGGTTAAAAATGGTGAATCGTTGTTGTTAACGGTGACTGGGGCGGATCAAAAATGCAAACCACCTCACAGGCCACTCATGCTGCACGAAGCTCAATTAATCGATGATTTGACATCCACTTGAGCATAGGGACGGCAATCCACAAATTCTCGGAACGAAAATACCAGTCTGGCGATGTCAGAGATCCCCCGATTTGTGCAGTGTTTCATGCTTGATCTGGGGACCTGGACCTCCCAGAGCAGGGTCGAAGATGTCGTCTCGACGTGCCATGGGATCCATGGGGCGCAGCCCGTGCCCGTTCGACCAGGTGGAGCAAAGTCTTCTGAAACTTCAGAAGATCCAACAGCTGGATCGCCTGAGACGGCAGCGTTAGCACCGTCAACGGCGGCGACTTCGTCGAATCTCGGAGTAGCGAAGGATGTCTAAGACATCACGTCGAACCGATGTCAGATGGATCGCAAGGGCGAAGAAAATTGTCACAGAAGCTTGCTGGATCCATGGAAATCATGTAAGATAGTGTGATACCTTTACGACATATGGGTGTGGTCCAGACACCGTATCAAACATCACCAAAAGCGGGGGTTTTGTGAACTTGGGGATTTGTTCTATGATGATTTTTATTCTGCGTGCAAGGGGGGCATCCTTGAATGTTTTGACAATTGTGGCAACAATGATCGCTGATGGTTGTCCCTCAAGCAAGCAAACAAAGCAACCAAGCATTTTATGTGTGTTTTCATCCATGGCATTGGGGTACCCTGTGGCAAGCCACCCGCATTGAGCTAGGTAGGGTCGCTTTTCTGCCTTTCACAGTTTCTCTCATGATGTGTTGTTCCTACATTGTTGCGGAACTTATCATGGCAGAGCTTCCGCTGACATTTTTCCAGACATGGATCATGTTGGAGCTTCTTGGCCCCAATTGTGCATTTTTGATCCTTTGCCAGCAACAATTTGGCTATTGATCTGTTTACTTCTCGAGAAGTGCTGTTGCGATAGCTCTGAAACAATTTTCATTGATGGTTGTGCCATGTTGTGCCTCTCTTTTGGCTCGACTCACGAATTAGGTGGACAACAGGTCCATTCTTAGACAATTGGTGCAGAACTCCTCGCCTCGGTGTACAACCAAATTTGCGCATGATACCAGGATTTTCTACTTGGCCTCACATGCACTACGTATTTGTCCAATTCAAAATCGCTTTGAAGCCATTCTTCCTTCAGCTTCAAATCACTTCACTCAGCGAATCATATCACTCGTGTCCGGAACAGTACAGGTTTGGGGCTGACCCTGACAGTAGGTGGGACTATCATCCATAATTTTGATTGATATAACAATACCCGATGCTAACCGTATCATTGTCCTTGATGATGGGAATTGGTGTCAAACATAATAGCCATTCAGGTTTGGCAGGTTCGGTGATGGTCTTTTATTTGTCAACATCAAACACGAACTGCCAATTTTGGCTCAAGATCCAAAATTGGCTGTCTGCTGATTTTGTTGGCATTCATCTCTTTGTCCAAGAGATCTGACGCCATGATTGAACAGCCCGAGGCGGTCAGGCAGGCCGAAGCCAAGCGTGTCCAGGACTGGTGTGCCTCTCAGGGCATCTCCAAGGCAAGTGACTTGGCTTTCTTCTTTGTCAACCACGATGAAGCACTTGCCGAGGCGGGACGCGCAGTGGCCACAGCCTGGCAGGCTGCACGTGATGACCACTCTGCCGGCCTGGCAGTGTTGGTGCGTCGGCTGTTCAATGTTGAAGCCAGGCATCTTCCTCCGCATCGGGGGCTGCTGCTGCCAGTCAGGCAGCAGCTGTGGCTGTTCGTCCAGCAGCTAAGCCCTCCAGGAAGACCTTTTCAGACACGTATGCAACCTAAGCGGCCTCGACCATCTTCGGCTAGTGGGGGCGCTGAGGAAGATGCGGTGACTAACCTGCGTAATCAGGGTTATGTCCACCAGGTTCTTGCCCTTTTGCTTGCTCTGGGCCGGCATCACCCTTCTGCAGCGGGAGATGACGCAGTGGCACGGGCGAACTATAGTGACTTGGCATCCAAGCTGTGCAATCGTTCGGAGGCAGCCACCATCAAGCGTGCATTGACGACTTGGTCTGAGTTGCGTGGATATGCCGATGCTCGTGCTGTTCATTCAGCCATGCTGTCGGCACATGACTTGGCTGCCTTCATCCGGGAGCACCCCTTTGCAGTGAGGGCTAACATTGCTTTGCGCTGGATGGTCAAGAACTTGCCCCTCACCCTCGATTTGGCCTTGGTTGCTCCACCGGAAGTGGGCAAGGGGCGGAGCTATGGGGTTGGTGCCAGTCAGGCACCAGTGATGCAACCCCAAGTGCTGTGGGCCTTGGATGGGTTGATCAGCGACATGACCCAGGAGCCTTGCTGGACAGCGTTGGCGGCGGCTTTCTTCATGGCCTTTGGTGTCATTCGCTTCGCCCACATTCAGCGATCCTTGCTCCTGAAGGCTGATAGCATTGCTCTCTACTTTTGGTGCGCCCGTGGAAAGCAGACTGGGCAACGTGAGGGGTTCTACTGGTCGGCTCCTCGTCATACCCTGACAGGGTTTGATTTGCTGCCGGTGTTGCGCAGCCACATGGAGCGCTTCAACCCCTATGACATGCCCAAGCGTCGCTTGGCTTTGGCCTTTGACACCGACCTGAAGGTGATTCTGGACACTGCCAAGTTCAACGATACCATGCGTGTCAATTTGGCCATCTTTCTGCACAACCCCAATGACTTCTCCTCCTACTCATTACGGCGGGTGGCTCCCACCGTGGCTACGTTGGTGGAGATGGTGGAGGAACAACGCTTGGCCCTCGGTAACTGGGTGGATAAGACCCAGGGGAAGGCCAGTATTCCGTATCGCTACAGCGCTGCCAAGCAACGGCTGGGCCTCCAGGTCAAGCTTGCTTTGGTCCAGGTGGTGCGTGAGTTAGGCCAGATGCAGGGCGAATGGCAACAAGTTTCTATGAGTCAGTGCCGTTCGCTCTATGAGAAGGCCATGGTTGAGGCGGACGATCTCATTGCCAAGGCCACGAATATGGAGGTGATCCGCGAGGAGACTGTCAGCAAGAAGCTGACTATGAGGGCGGTTCACTTCATGCAGAAGCGCTCTGGCAAGAAGATGACTGGAGCGGACATTCGGCGTGCCAGGCGGGCACTTCAGCAGGGTGGAAGTGGGGCTGCTTCCAGTGCTGCTGCGGGGCCATCTGCCCCGGCCGTGGAGCGCTGGCGACTCCGGAGGTGAAGGTGAAGGCTCGGCCGCAGAAGAAGCTGCCACGGGCTGCAACTGATGCCATGGCAAAGGCTACGGCAAAGGTCTTGGTGTCGCCGGCCAAGCCTAAGGGTGCTGTTGCTGTACCTTCCCCTGTTGCAGCTTCCGGTGCTACATCTTCGGCTTCTTCGTCTGCTGCCCCGTTGCCGGTGTGGACTCCTCCTGGGCGTGATGCCCCCCCTGCTGTGATCCCTGAGGGTATCCCGGAGGACCGGGCCTTTGACTTGATGGCTCAACGCTGGACCAAACCTGGTCACAAGGGGAATCCTGAGCCGATGACCCTGATGCTTAAAGGTGCGGATGGCACTGGTGACATTTGGGTGGGAGGATTTCCCCGTGATGGTGATCAGGCTGAGCTTGAGCGGAAGAACATCAAGTTGCTGATGTCTTCTATGGACCGCAGCTGTGCTCAGGCTGGGGGCAACCGCAGTGGGCGGCTGTGTCAGTTCTTCATTCCGGTGGGCTACAATGGTGCAGATCGAGATGAGAAGTGGAACGAGGGAGCCCCCCTCTGCCTGTTGACGCTGCGCCAGGGAGACTCCATCCTTGTGCATTGCCAGGCGGGCGTGCGCCGTGCTCCTGTCTTGGCAGCAGCACTTATGGGCTGGGTCCTGCGATCGGACTTCGACGTGCAGTATGCCAAGATTCAGGAACGCAGAGCCATCGATGCCCAGGGAGTCCTTCAGCGTCCTGCTGGCAGGCTCATCTTCGATTGGGCACGGGGTGCAGCCAGTGGGGCTGTGGGTGTCCTCAGCCAGGGGGCAGGCTTTATGGCACATCGAAGGACGTCCTCGTGCTGGCATTGATGGCCCTTGTCCTGTGTGCCGTTGGCGCCAAGCTCCTGAGAAGGCAGTCTTCAAGGGTGAGGTGATGCGCGCTGCTTCGACCGCTGAGGCCCTGGGCTTGGATCGCAACTTTTGCCGCTCATGCAAAGCCATGTTGCCGGCACGTGATCGCATCTTGTTCCAGTGAGGTGATGATGCGGATGTACCATAGTACCATAACATTGATTTCCTTCAGTTGCGCTAAAAGGTGTCGCCTTTCGGCTGGAGCTGTGGTAGTCCAGTGCCTCTGGATGTCGAGTGTCTCTCCACTGATCGGTGTCACCATCCTTATATGTAGCCCTGATCAGCTCAAATCATGGCTCGTTCCGCCCAGGCCGTTCAATTTGTTGCCAAATTCCTGGTACAATACCAGGGTGAGGAGCGCTACACCCAGGCGGGGTGTCTGCTGCGTTTCATGGAGCGTGCCAGTCTGGCACTGGAGGGTCTCCCTGCTGATCTCCACCCCCTCATGTTGGAGCTTCATGCTGAGTTGCGCCGGGGACATGAGTTGGCTACTCGTTGGTGTGACTGGTTCGATGAGACCCGCATGCTACCCCGTGAAGATTGTCAGCCAGAGCCGGAGCTGTTTTGGTTGACCGGACTTCCCATTCCCCGACCGGGACAAATGCCACCATATGCGCAGTCGGTGCGTGAGTTTGGACTGGCCCTGGCTACATATCATGCTGACAGTGAGCCGACCGCTCGTGATTCTTTTGCAGCTCAGGTCAAACGTGCCCAGCTGCCTGTTCAAGAGCTTGCCGAGAAGCTAGCGTGGCCTCTCATGTCGGCAGTCGGCCGCGAGCTTAGTCAGTATGATCCCTGACTTTCAGCTTCCATGCAAAAGCGCCGTGCTTGTCGGGCGCGAGGGCTTGGTTGGCAGTTCTCAGCCTTGCATGTCATGTCACATTTCACCAGTTTTATGTTTATTCCCCCCTTTAGCAACTTGGTCCCAGTGTAGCAACGATTTGTTCGATTCGTTCATCATGTCGTCCGCTGATCCTCCTCGGGACTATGCTACCCCTCGTGCCACCTTTGAAGCTTTGGCAGATCAATTCGAACTTGATGACCGTGTGATTGAGAAGATCTTGGAACAAGGTGTCAAGAACTTGGCTGAGTTTCGCTACATTGCTGCCGATGAGCGTGAGTTGCAGCGCCTTTTCATTGACCAAGGTTGCAGACTGCTCGTTTGCGCTATGCATGGAACGCCTGTCAGGCGGTAATGCAACAGCAGCATGCGGCTGCGTCTCAGCCGTCTCCTCCTGAAGATGAAGATGCATTGCTGCCAGCTCAGGAACTTCAGGAGTTGAAGGTCCAATGGTTCAAGAGGTACCATCTTAAACCTGGTGGTGAGGCCACTCCAAGTGATCGCCTGGTATCCAAGCTGGTCCGCAGTGTGAAGCGTGGCCAATTGGAGGTGATGGACCTGTGGCAGGTTAAGTCCTTGCTTCGCCAAAGGACCCACACCCCCAAACGCCGTAAGATCGGCGAGAAGCTTTGGGTCGAGGAGGAAGATACTCAAAGTGATGTTACTTCCCATACTTGGGCCACCTACTCCATTAAGTTGGAGCTCTACCTGGTTGCCCTTTCCATCGCAGGTTGCAAGCCACCCAGTGTTGCTGCCAGTGATACTACGGACTTTGTCCAGGTCCCTCTCGACCTGATGCATGCATACCTGCACCGTGCTCGTGCCTTGGCTGACCGAGTGCCAGAGAACAAGAAGCTCTCTGTGGTGTCTCATCTTGCATCTTGATATTCAAGAACGTGGACTTTGGGCTGCTAAGTTTGGCACTTCGGACTTATCTCTGGGCAAGGTCATTGCGGAAGTGATGAAGGAGCGAGACGCGCTCTGGGTGAGCGGTTCTGTTGCAGCCGGTCTGGCTGACAGCTCGGCTACTCCGACCAAGGCACCATCGAAGGCTCCTGCTGCGGCGGCTTCTGGCAACATTGTGAATGCCTTGCGTGATGGCACCAAGCTTTGTGATGCCTTCCAACGTGGCCAATGCAGCAAAGGGAAGAACTGCCAGGAGGGAGCCCACCGCTGTGGGCGTGTGCTGCAAAGCGGCCGCATCTGTGGCTCCTACAAGCATTCTGGTCAGGATTGCGACGCCAGGGGGCGATTGGCTTGAAAAGAGGGCGGCTCCTCCAGTCCGGGGTGGCGCCGATTGGGATATGATTATGATCGTTTCCGTACTGAACTCGATGAATTGTGTCTCGATGATGCTCCCCCCCTCCAAGATGCCCCTGTCATGCTGGACATCTATTCTGGGGCCAATGCTCCTCTCGCTCAGGCCTTTACATGGTGCGGCTGGAAGGTGGTGACACCCATCGACTTGGAGCGTGACCCGGACCTCGATGTGCTGCAGGCGCCCGTCAGGCGTGCCATCTACTCACAGTTGGATCAGGTTCATCTCATTGCTTGTGCCATGTCATGTGCCACCAAATCCCGTGCCCGAGAAAAACAACCAGGTCCCAAGCCGTTGCGTTCTGAACAATACCCAAGAGGTCTCCCGGATATTCCATCCTCTGATCAGGAACGTGTCACCCATGACAACATGGCCAGTGACTTTGGTTTAGCCCTTCAGGCCTGGGGCCATGATACCGGTAGAGCTTGCATGCGAGAGAATCCTCTGAGGAGCCTTCATTGGTATGACCCTGTTGAACAAGCACTCTGGGATGAGGGTGGTTGGCATGACATGCCATATGATGCCTGTGTGTTCCTGGGAGCCCGTAAGAAAGCTCAGCTTATCAGGCACAACCTCCCAGAGTTATGCAAGCTGCCACCGGTCCGGTGCCAACACATTCATTCGCGGGATGAGTGGACCAAAACATCGCAGGGATATCCTACAAGGAATGAATCTGAATACACACCCAGCCTCGTCTTCACTTTGGCTGTTTGTGCCACAGCTTGGGCTGTTCGACAAGGGCTTCTTATCCAACCCATTGCAAGGCTACCCCCTATCAGTGTCTCTGGTGATGTCCGGGCATTACTTCAGTTTGACCCAGCCGAACTCCGAGATGACCTGATTGCCGTGATGGGCTTGCATCTAGGACTCCGCCCCCCAGGTTGTCGTGCTGAGGGCCTTCCTCAACGAGCGGTTGCTGCTGTTGTGTTCAGTGAACAGTCCACTCTAGGCCCCAATGACGTATACATTGGACCCGGACATTTCTCTCATCGATGGGCAACCAATCATTGGGCCACACCTTTTGTCCCTGGCCGAGATGTGAGTTCACATGAGGCCGTCTTGCTTTATGCTCGTTGGATTCAAGATCAACCTCATCTCATGGGCAGTCTTGACACTTTGGTGGGCAAGCGTTTGATTTGTGACTGTGCCCACAACCAGCTTTGTCATGGTGACGTACTATCTGCTTTGGTCTGGGACTTCATCACCCGCCAGTCAGGTGGGCGTGCTGGCGCTTCCTTGGGCACTCGCCAGGTAGCGTTGATGTCAGCTGGTGCACGTGTGGTCCGTGCCATGCCTCTACACTTCGACCAAGCCTCTTTGGTTGCAGCCATCATGGCCATGTGCCCAGGCGTCTGCTGGCATGGAGTTCGTTTCCCCATGATTGAGGACCCCGCCAACAATCCGAAGGTGCTGGAATTCCACCAACTTCCTACTGGTCACTCTGAGAACAACTCGGAGGTGCTGGAGTTCCACCAACTTGCTACTGGTCACTCTGACTGGGATGGATTTCCTGTGGGCCCATTGCTTTCATCCGCCACTGAACGTGCTGGACAAGCTATGGCAGCAGGGCACCAGCCGGGTGCTGCTAGTTCTGGCAAAGCCATGCCTCCATTGATTGCCTTCGGTCTGGGACCACAAGGCCATTTCGAAGCTGCACTTCGACAACAAGAACTTTGCACCCCTTTTGAAGCTCTTCCATTGGTTGATGTTGACTTGCACTTTGCTATGCAAGCTTGCTCCGATGAGCATTTGGATGTCCGACAGCTGCGGACCCGCATGGCTGCCTGGGTGCATGAGTTGGGGCGTCGTCTACGTCCCCTCTCAGACCATGTGCGAGCTTTTCAGCTACCTTCCCTACGGAAAGTCATGAAAGACCGACATATTATTTTGTTGGGTATCTTGGGACTTTTGCTCTGCTGGCCGGATCCCTACTTTGTTGCGGACCTCATCCATGGCTTCCCTGCGGTGGGGTTCTCACCACCCAACCCTGTTTATCAACAGCAGCCTGCTGACTGGATTGATCATCCTCAGATCTTGGAGCATGCGTGGGATGATGCCTTAGCGCTGGTAGCCTCTCTCCGTCCGGGAGAGCATGATGATGCCATTGCACAAGCCGGTGTGGATGATGAGACCAAAGGATTTTGTGGACCGGCCTGGTCCTGGGATCAACTTCTTCAGCAACAACGGCCGTTTCGCCTAATCAGGCGTTTCTGTATCCGCCAACCAAGCGGCAAACTTCGCGTGATTGACGACGCATGCAAGGGATCCCAATCCATGTTCTCTCATGATTGCAACAAACTTGATTTATGCTCAGCCTTGCAACCAGGACTCACAGCTCAATGGCTTTGCCACTATCGAGGATGCATTCCTGACTGGGATGCTATCGAAGCAGGAGGCGAAGACCTCCCGGATGCGTACAGATACGTACCCATGAAGGACTCGGAATCCTGGTTGGCCATTGTGGCTTACTTTGACCATGCTTCACAGCAGCCCAGATTCCGCAAGTACTCAGGTCACCTCTTCGGGTTACCATTGGCGGTAACAGCGTTTAACCGCTACCCCCGGATGTTTCAAGCCATGGCACGTCGGCTGATGAGGGCACCCACATCACTCTACTTTGACGACGCCATCGTAGTGGATTGGCGCTCTCGGCGAGGTAGTGGCCAACATGCTATCTGCCAGCTAGCTACGGAGGTTGGATCTCCCTTTGCGTCGGCCAAGCGCCAAGCCATGAGCGAGTCCGGCGACTTTCTCGGACTATGTTACGATTTCTCACATCTCCAAGCCGAATCTGTTGTCTTCTTTTGGCCTAGACAACGGCTGCTTGACAAAGTGAATGACTTCGTTCTCCAAGCCAAGATGTCCCGTCAGTTACATCCTGGCACTGCTGCCAAGCTTTTTGGATGCCTGACATTCCTAGGCCAGGGATGTTATGGCAAGGTAGGCCGGTCTGGCCTCCATATGCTTCGTGAACGACAGTATTCCCACGACACGATGGTCGATGATGCCATGATGAACCAGCTCGACTTCATTTCCCAGCTGCTCCAGTTCTCTCCTCGTCGACCTCTTTCTATGTGGCCTGGAACCTCCTCCCGATACTTGGTTGCTTCGGATGCTGCCCAAGAACAAGTGCGCACAGGCTCAGCCGGGGCCATCTTCCTTCCTGGTGACGGCCTTCGTATTGGTCTTATCGTGGATGTTCCAACCGTTCTCTTTGATTACTGGTCGGAAGATACCGCAAAAATCTCTCAGCTGGAGCTCCTCATTGTTTTGCAAACCTTGGCCTACATGGCTCCACTGGTGCGAGGCCGGTCTGGCCTCTGGTTCATCGACAACGTGGCTGCTCTCATGGCTTTGATCCGTGGTCGAAGGAACTCTCTGGAGCTTGATGGTATGACTGGTTGCGTCCATACAGTATTATTGCATGCAATGAACAGCAGTTGCTACTTCGAATGGATTGCTTCCAAGGATAACTGGAGTGATGGTATTAGTCGAGTGGGAGCTGCCGATCCATTTCTGTCTCATAACGGTGTCAAATGCTTTGCCATTGAACCTTTTCTTTTCTTGCTTCACATGCCACCTTTGCTCGTTGGGAGGATCTACAGTTTTCTTTGAGTGCGTTGGGAGTGCGTTGGGATGTCGTCCCTGGAAAGGCATGCCTGACAGGCATAGTGGTTGGCTACCGCTGCAGCTCAACTGCTGCCAGCAGTAACCACAGTTGGAAACTGTGTTTCCCAATAGCATTTCAAAGAAAGACCGAATTCAAGAGACACCTCCCTAACCCCGTAAAAGAGTCGCTGCTTTGAGTGTTGATCGAATATAATAGCCATTCAGGTTTGGCAGGTTCGGTGATGGTCTTTTATTTGTCAACATCAAACACGAACTGCCAATTTTGGCTCAAGATCCAAAATTGGCTGTCTGCTGATTTTGTCCCACCCTTCCCATCCCTTGGGAGCTTTTGTTTCGCAATGGCTGACCGTCATGCCCGTCTGGCCATTGAGTGTCCCTCTAGGACTGTCTGTCCTGCCTGCCTGGCTATTCTGAGCGCCTTTTCTATTTTTGCATTTGACACCCTGTCTGGGTTGCCTGTCAGGCCTGCTTTTGGGTGGCTCCCTTTTACCTACTGTCGGTAGGCGAGCTGCTTTTTCATGTTTCCAGCTGATAGTCAGGACCCCTGTGGGGTATCCTGGCTATCAGCCGTAGGCGTATGTCTACTGGGATGTCGTCCCTGGAAAGGCATGCCTGACAGGCATAGTGGTTGGCTACCGCTGCAGCTCAACTGCTGCCAGCAGTAACCACAGTTGGAAACTGTGTTTCCCAATAGCATTTCAAAGAAAGACCGAATTCAAGAGACACCTCCCTAACTCCGTAAAAGAGTCGCTGCTTTGAGTGTTGATCGAATAAGGTTTGGTTTGCCATGAGGGCCTAGTCCCGCCAAAGAACAGCACCAAGATGGTGGGAGTGATAGGCATGGTCACTACCGAAGATGGGTTTGGGGGCATGTGCACAATGACATTTCTGTTCATTTTGTGACATGAACATGGGCTTTAAGTTTTTTGACTGTTGTTTCAGGTGGAACATAGTTTCAGGTTGGGTTTGAGGAAGGCATATCATTAGTGTCTCAATATAGATTTTTTGAGTTTCAAAAGATTCGCAGCCAGATGAAGCGTTCCCGGGACACATACGGCTACGGGACACAGCAGTTGCCAGCGCGCCTTCGGCGGTTGTCGACGCTTCTCGGAAGTGCCTTGTTTGGATAAGTGACCCAAGACTTGCAGGCCCCACTGGGTATATCCAGCAGGTTGTATGCAACAATAAGCAACTACTGATGGTGGTATGACTCTCTGGCCTGAACTAGGAGGACTGCTGCATTTGTCAGTTGCGAGTGGATTCTGATCGACCGGATGTACCTCTTGTATAGCAAACCATCATTGTGATATTACTTGTAAACTGACCACTACTGTCAGTGGCTAGTGCATCATTTGTTGATGTTTACTTCATGCTTAATTTAGCTTCCATCCAGATCTATTAATTTCTTACTCTTTATAGGATTGGGGTTTGAAGAACTGGTCGCTGCTCTGTTGCAAGTTCGAGCTGAGTTGGAGCGTGTCCTTGCTGTGGTCCCCAGCTACGACATGGACACTTCGAAGATGATGCATGCCTCGAGGTGGGATCTGAAACAAAGAACATCAATAACAATTTTCGCATAAATTCAACCAGCGATGATTGAAATGTGCCATTTGAATTCGATTTTTTAAACTCAACGATGTGCAACCAGTGTAACCGTCTACGGCGAACGCTGGAGGCCGAGTGTCGTAAACACGCGGCTGGCATCCTGCTGCTACAGGCGCTGATTTCCATGTGGTTGACGTCAACCACGACGTTTCTGAAAAAACGGTCGACATGCACAGCTTGTTACACACCTGTGATCAACCAGTGGGACAAGAACAACTTGTGTCTTGCGCTTCTTGTTTCTGGCATTTGTCACCTTGCCGATGTTTGCTCTCAGCCATGTGCACTGTTAAGTCAGTTCACTGGAGGGCCTCCCCGCAGACAAAGATTCTAGGCCCATGACAGCCTCCGAAATCATGGGCATCCTGAAGGTGAAGAGTTATGGCATCCTGGGCCAGAGCAACAAGGGTAGAAGACAAGACCCACCTAATGAGCACACCGCCCTGGTTGATCCAGCCGGGTTGCCGTTCATCCAGGAGAAGGGTCCTGCTGGTGCTCAAGGGGCCGCAGGAGCGAACTACAAATGGCTTGAAATCAGTGAATCTGAGTCTTTTCCCCCAGAGGTCAAGGAGGCGATCACTGAAGAATGCCAGGCCAAATACTACGCGTATGCAAACGGCACGAAAAAGTGCATCCACGTTGTTGGGCCAGACCTGAGAACATATGATGACTCGTTCACTGAAGACAATGCCGTGGACAAGTTGACAGTGGCCTACCTGAATGTGTTTGAAGAGTTTTGCGGTGCTGGCATGCAGCATGGTTTGCGAAACATGCGGCTCTTGCCCATCAGTGGCGGCATTTTCAGTGGTCGTTTCACGCAGAACGTGCCAGAGATGACTGCACGAGCTGTGCAGGCTGCTTATGGGCAGCTCTCAGAGAATCAGAAGGAACAGATGAAGAACTCCAACATTGAGATGTGTATCTTTACGGAGTCTGATTTTGACAAATTTGCTTCAGCCTTCGGGCAAGTGGTGGACGTCTCCCAAGTCATGCGCGCCATTGAAGTGAAGCCTTATGGCATTCTGGGCAGCAGCAACGCAGGAAATTGTGTGCAGCCACCTGATGAACACACTGCCCTGGTTGATCCAGCCGGGTTGCCGTTCATCCAGGAGAAGGGTCCTGGTGGTGCTCAAGGGGCCGCAGGAGCGAACTACAAATGGCTTGAAATCAGTGAATCTGAGTCTTTTCCCCCAGAGGTCAAGGAGGCGATCACTGAAGAATGCCAAGCCAAATACTACGCGTATGCAAACGGCACGAAAAAGTGCATCCACGTTGTTGGGCCAGACTTCAGAACATGTGATGACACGTTCACTGAAGACAATGCCGTGGACAAGTTGGCAATTGCCTATTTTAATGTTTTCGAGGAATTCTGCAATATTGAAAGAAAGGAGATCTGGATCTTGGGCTTGAGGCTTTTGCCTCTCAGTGGCGGGATTTTCAGTGGTCGTTTCAAGAAGGACTTGCCACGGATCACTGCACGAGCCTTGCAGGCGGCCTGTGAGAAACTCTCAGAGTTGCAAAAGCAGTACATCTACAGCTCCAAAATTGAGATGTGCATCTTCATGGAGTCGGAATTTGAAGAGTTTCGATCAGCCTTCTCATCACCAGAACCTCCACCACCAGACCCTCCCCAACCGGACCCTTGCCCAATACCGGACCCTTGCCCAATACCGGACCCTGACATACTGGACCCTGATTGCACAGGTGAGCTTTGGACAATTTTCGGAGGGATCCGAGCTCTTGCAGCAATTTTTGTTTTGTGGAGCTGTTTACGCCAAGTAGCACTGATTGGAACCATTTGACACGGAACAGGACCGAGGCTCTGCGCAGTTGAGGCACCAATGATATCTTGTGACACTGCTTGCACCATCGAATCCTGTACAGATAATGTCCCATATTAATTTAACGCATCATTGGACAGAAGCTGTGCTTTCGTGTCTTGAGAAAAGACCCCTCCAGTGGAATCTTTTGATTCTGTGCAGGTTTATCTCATATCAACGGGTGGTTTCTTGAAATAGGGAACCCAAAAATGGACGGTTTGTTGTTACGAAAAAATATTGAACTTGGATCATTTCTCAAAATGATCAATAGTGGACGATTATTGGATGATTTGGGGGTTCTGTACCCCCAGCTATGAAGAAACCACCATGGTTATTGGTGATCCCAGCTTGATATCTTGCAATGAGCTGAGCTGCAGAATTGGATCCTTGGATCGAGAACGCAATGCCTTGGCCTTCGTCTCAACTCCAAGGTTGCCAAAGCGCTCGTAATTCCTGGTTCGATTACAGAGTTAGACTGGTTGGATTGCAGATCTTCTATGATTTTATATGATTTTTCGCTGTACTTAGTTCCGTTTAATGAGTTTACTGGTCAATTATAGTATAGTCTTATCTTGTAAGCTTATGCAACCATATCCATATGAAGTGACAGGAGTACTTACACCTGCCCATCGAAAGCATGAACATCTTCCCTAGCTTTCAACTGGAGCTGAAACGTGGACAAACCTGACCAGGCTTTGACACATCGAGCTGCACGCGCTGAGTGAGGCACGCCGAGCAGCCAAGTGCATGACCTGACTGCGAAGCTTGGTGTCGCAACTGATCCTCTCGCAGCTTGTACACCGTGTGCTGCCGATTGGGCTCAAGCTCGAACCCCGAATGAGTTCGACAGTCTCTGGCTGGCAGAACTTGGGGCAAACTTCTGGGCTGATGGCAGAGGTGGAAGCTATTTTGGATGAGGGAAAGAAGGATCCTTCTGAGGGCACCTTGGTTCCAAGTATCCCAGAGGGCAAGCTAGCCATCGCCCACGGCAATGTCCTGGATTGCGATGGCCTGAAGCTGGGTGAAGCCCTTGGTCCCCCCCAACTGCGCCTGTTGCCCATAAGTGGTAGCATTTTCCAGGGCGTTTTCGAGGAGAAGGAAGGCCTGGATCTGGTTGAGATGCTCCTGCGAGCTGAAGCTCGGAAGCAGCCGAAAGTTTTCTGCCAAACAAATTTGGTTGAAATCAAAGCAGGTCCAGTTCGCAGATGTTTGAGTCTAAGGG
Source organism: Symbiodinium kawagutii (assembly GCA_009767595.1). Taxonomy (NCBI): domain Eukaryota; class Dinophyceae; order Suessiales; family Symbiodiniaceae; genus Symbiodinium; species Symbiodinium kawagutii. Next base: position 101,875 of record VSDK01017044.1, on the reverse strand, counting down.
ACCGAATGGGTGTTCATGTTAGCTTCCTTGCAGTGTTTTGGGCTGGAGGAGACTCAGAGCGAAACATTTAGTTTTAATGGAAGGCTATTGCAGGACTCTTTCTGTTTGCCAGAGATAGTCTGAAATGAATTGAAGGCAGTTGCAAATGAGTGAATTTTCTCACGCCATATTCCATTCTGGGGCAGATTGGGGCATCACAACAAAGCAGAATAACGTTGTAGTTGTCGCACAACTTCCCAGATTCCAAGGTCGCTTCTGCGGACATTCGCTTGGCTCCCGATTTCGAGAAGAAGGTGCAGGAGGGTGCTTATTTTCGATACATTAACAATCGGTGCGAAGACAAGCAACGCAATTTTTTCGAAGCTTTACGCACAGAGTTGAAAAAGCACATCATGAACTCTTGCATCGAAATGTGCCTTTTGCAGCCGTTGGCGTATGACAGACATGCCTCTGTACTTGAACATGCGCTAGAAGCTTCCACAGCAGAGGCTTCTGTTGCAGAGACCTGTGCTTCCGACATTGAGATCACCACAGGTGCCGACTTTGGAGCTACACCGACACCAAGTTGTGTGACCATGGAAACTCCTGTATTGATGTTGGAAGACTCCGGAGGAAGACTGCACGTTGAGGTAAAGAGTTATGGCATTCTTGGCATCAGCAGCAGGGGCAAAGAAGTAGAGCCACCTGATGAGATTACCGTCCTTGTTGATCCAGCTGGGTTGCTCTTCATCCAGGAGAAGGGTCCGGCAGGTGCTGGAGGCGCAGCCGGAGCAAACTACAAGTGGCTTGAAATCAATGAAGACCAGTCATTTCCCACAGCGGTGAAGGAGGCGATCACTGAGGAATGCCAAGCGAAATTCCACAGCTACGCAAATGGCATGAAGAAGTGCATCCACGTTGTTGGGCCAGACTTCAGAACCAGTGATGACACGTTCACTGAAGACGATGCCGTGGACAAGTTGGCAATTGCCTATCGCAATGTCTTTGAAGAGTTTTGTAGTGCTTGCACGCAGCATGGTTTGCGAAACATGCGGCTTTTGCCCATCAGTGGCGGCATTTTCAGTGGTCGTTTCAAGCAGGACCTGCCAGAGATGACTGCAAGAGCTGTGCATGCCGCCTACGAGCAGCTCTCAGAGAATGAGAAGAAACAGATGAAGAACTCCAACATTGAGATGTGTATCTTCATGGAGTCGGAATTGAAGGAGTTTCAATCAGCCTTCGGATCCTTCCAGCAGGAAGCTTTCGTGGCAGAAGATTCAAGGGTTGAGAGCAGTACTTCCATGACCTGTCAGGTGCCTTGCCGCGTGATGGAGGCTGGGACCGCTCTGGTTGCCTGTGGTCGACATGTTTCCGCCCTCCTTCTGGCCTATTGGCTTTTGCTTCGCTGGCTTTGATGGGGCAAATGGCCTTGACTATGACTATCCTTGACTTCTGGATTTTTAGATCGGCACTTGCGAGTACTTGGCTACACGTGTCGGGTAGGACCGTAGGACTATGTATGACTATGTAGGACTGTACAGATTTTCAGAAAATGCACGGAAGCTTCACTCTGCTTCAACACATCAGTCTGCGCGCGGCAGATTCTGATTGCTGATTCTCCTGTCGATTAAAAATGAGTATCTTGGCACCTTGGCAACAGACCAGCAGACGTCAAGGTGCAGCTTGAGAGCGTTGAAAAAGGATTTTCGATCTTTTTAATCAACTTCTGCTTGTTCTCAGATAGCACGTTTTGACTAGCTACCTGTGAGCCACTCTTTGTGGCATCGCGAAATGAACAATCATTCTGAAAGACGCGATGTCAGACTTGATGGCGCAATGTGATTTCACATTTTTCCCAGAGTTTTTCCATGTTTGTTAACCTGCTCTTACTATTTTTCCCCTTGCTTTTACAGTCCTTTACACCTTTACATGTTTTCCTTGCCTTGCTAGGCGGAGAAGCTCTTCAGAGGCTGGGATGGATTTGAATGCAAACTTCGCTGTTTCACGGTGCAAAGTGAAAAGGATGCTGAAGAAATAGACATGTCTTAACCTGAAGGAGACAGAACAAGGGCTACTTGGTGTGCAATAATGTGTCTCGACTGAATTCAAGCTTCTCCAGCACTGTTTTCACATGTTTGTCACGTTCTATTCATTTCGGAGTGCTGAGGCAATTGTGCGAACACCCTTCCATGCACTCTTTTGGCGGCACAAAAAGGCGCTAAAAGTGGAGAGTGAACAAGACTCTTTTGGGGCCAAGATATGCTCGTGATGGCCATGGTCACCATGTTGAGCAGTAGCTTTGCTGTGCCCTGAGCACCAATTTTATCGCTGTCGCGAGCGCCCAAGAAGCATGACCTAGTAGGCTTGCAGCGCGAAGGAACTTTCTACATGAAATGCTTTGAAAATTCAATCAATGTGCATGCCCTGCTTATGGGCTTATGGTGTGCCAACCACTTATATCTCTCATTATCTGACCCAAGCCATTCTTGTGCCTTCCAAGATTTCCAGGACATTGGATTCATGATTCGTTCGTGATTATTCTTTGGAAGCCATGGTAAAGCACCGACGAAATGTTTTTCTGAACTCGAAGGTCTCTCGGCGGCTGGTTTGGTTGCTTGCCCCTTGGCTGATGTTCGGACCACTTTTGAAGCCTTGGAGAGTGCGGCTCCTGGTTATTGGATGTTATTGGTGTCAATGACGCCACTGTTTACTTGTGCGTGGAGTGCGAGATTACTTGGACGACAAAAGCCTGCAGTTAAGATGCTTGAAAGTTGAAAACTTCGAATCTTGGTACCAGCTATGAGATGCTGCAGGACTTCATCGCTAGAGATCCGGTTTCTACGTCGCAGTAACAAGACAATGACATACCTGGTTCCATTCAGGGACATCTTGCGTACATCAGATGGTGAATCAAATATGCTGGAGAAATCGAGCAGCTAAATACCCCCTTTCTTCACACAACATCAAGGTGGTTTTGCAGTGAGCGGCGTGCATCACTGGTAGTCAAATCCCAACCGCCTTCCCCCAGGTTTGGTTTGGACTGGCTGTGCTATGTCCTGACCTGGACAGCCAAGAGGTTATTGGATTCTCTTTACCTGGAACGCGAAGGGCCAAGGTGGTGGTTACTGATGTGGTCACTCAGATGAAGGTTTGCGCTGAAGCAACTGATTCAAGGAGAAACTTCGCGGAGCATGTGTGCCACACACCCACAGATGCCGAAGCAAATCTGATAGTGTTCATTGTCCATCCCAGCCGATGTTAGTCTGGTTTGACGAGCTTTTACTATTTTTACTCTTTGAGTCAAGAGCACTGTCCAAATGTGGTGATGCAGGTTTTTTACGTATCACTTGTGACATGCCTCTTGTCACCATACAACCCCCATGGGGTTTTTACATGTCTAAAAACATATTATGTAAAAAAGGCTGCTGCTGACCTGATGTTGCTGCCAGCTGTTGGTTCCATGCACGGTGCGCTCTAAGGATGGCACGCTGATGAACTCGGCTCACCAGCTACCAGATGCGCATCGCAAGGCGCGGGTATCGATGTGTCTTGGGTGACTCATGGCACAAGAACAAATCAAAGCTGTGTAGACATATGTAAGTAAACATATGTAAGCAAACATATGTAAAAAGACATATATGTACTGGGTCCCTGACCTACGTCGTAGCGCATACGCACAAGTCGTGTTTTGCTGCAAAAAACATCTTGAAATGCGCGTTTTTCATGTTCTAAAAGCTGCTTTCGTTACGCTGGGCGCAGTGTTTGGTGCACTTCGATGAAACATGTGGCGCAAGCACGCGGCTCTGAAACGTGTGTGCCCGCAGTGTTTCGATGCTTGTGCAGCGACTTTTGGCGCCATGCCGTGACTTTCGGTAACTTGCATGCCTGCAATGTTTTCGAGCCTGTGCAGCGATTTTTGGCGGCCTGCCGTGACTTAGGGCGCCAACCCAGTAGATAAACATACGTAAATAAACATATGTAAATAAACATACGTAAATAAACATATGTAAATAAACATATGTAAATAAACTTATGTAAATAAACATATGTAAATAAACATATGTAAAAAACAGTGTGAACATATGTAAACATGTTCCAAGCTATTCATTCTGCTGGGTCACAGCAGTCTATCCCAGTTCAACTCGAGATGCTTGGACTCTGCATTTTCGGGATCACAACAGCGCTTGGAGGGACCAAAGTAAGCCAGAGATTGGAATATGGAAGAGCATGAACCGCAAGATGCTTATGACAACCAGGGTGCAAGCAGCCTTGTTGCACATGGTGTCCATGCAAGGTGATGTATCGTTGGGATTGCTCCTTGTTTCAGGGTGGGCTGTACAGTTTCAAGGCTTGGTCGTCCACACAGAGTGCCACCATATCAGTGGTTGCTGTGGTCGCCGGTACCGTAACCCAGACACAGGCGCCCCTGTCAAACAGTAAATGTCTAGTATCAGTAGCAGTCATGGCAACTTTGATGCAGCAAAGACATGCCCAAGTTTACATTCCACCAGTTCGACTTTCCGATATCAGGAACGGCTCGCATAACCGGACATGGCAACCAGATCAAATTAAGAAGCCCTACTCTGAAGATGTGGACTGCTAAGCCTCCCAACCGTCCGTGCTTGGAGGCCCTTCGCGACTGTGTTCGTCAGGGCATTCCAGTAGTGTTTGCCACCGGAAAGCATCGTGGTCCCTGGGTGGAAAAACTTCTCTCCGAGGCACTGGGAGCTATGCATGGGATGTATCGATGAGTTGCATTTCATGATTTTCATAGCGCAAGGTCGGTCCGAAGCGCTTTTGGAGTTTAGCTTTTGATGGCCTTGCATGTCATGAATCTATGGTTCGCGAAAGTTTTCTTTTTTTATTTTTTCTGAGGTTTGAAGTTTTTTTTTTTTAATCTGGCAAACGTTTTGACGAAAGTTATTTGTGTGACGTATGAAAAGAAGAAATATCTTTCAGGGCCAGTCCAAAGTCTTGAGTGGTACAGGTTTCTTCTGCGAAGATATATCCAAGGCAATGCAAGCCCTGATGGATTCCCAACGTTTCGAAACACGAAGGGCGAAGCGAAAGTGAGGATAGTAAAGCGCACCCTCCTATTAAGCGAAAACTGTTCGGGGAGATCCTGAGATGGACAGATGAGATGTGTGAAGAAAAGATAAGCAAGGGCAGAAACATTGCCAAGTTGTAGTCTGACTGCCAAGCTAACACATTGTTACCCATGGCTGACATACTTATACTTTGAGCATGCAAAACAATACACAGTTTAACTTCTCGAAAGTTAAACATGGAGATAGCGAAAGATTTGCGACATATTTATTCTGGCGAATATGGCCACCCCCGGATCAAGGAATTTGTCAACGCCGAGATATTTTCATATATTTTCATTGCATTCCTCCAGATTTCAGCTTCAAACCACATCAAATTTCTTTTGAACATGCACAGATTTTTGATGTTTGAGAGAATATTCGCTGGCTAGAAATATTTATTACAGTGGCCCAAGTTTGTCATTTGCAAACTTGGCCCGAGTTGGAACTCGCTGAGTGTTTGGCTGTTTTTCGGGTGCAATTGCTGGATGGTTCAGGTGGTTGATGAGGAAATCCAAGCTTCATCATCATGGACTTTGAATGCTCCAGGAGTCTTCGTCCAAGGTCTTTGTGTTTGTGATGCTCATGGTCAGGCGGGGAGAGAGCTGTGTGCTTGGACATCCTGCGATGGAATACATGAAATAGGAACGGTTGTTGGATCATTTGGGAAAGATGCGGTCAACACAGTATGCGCAAAGGAGTTTCTGCGACAGGTGGTGAGTTCGAAACTTTTGGAACCCAAAGTCTGGAAGGTTTGCAGCAATTTGGCGGAGAAAAATGGCTGGACCTTGCTGGCCTATACTGTCACCTGGCGATGGCGTGTTTAGCCTGCCATGGTTCTAGTACTGCTGCATGTGGCTATTCAATATAACATTTCTCAATTGGAAGGTTTTTCTGAGTCTTTCTTATCTTTGGGTTATTCTTTCTGCGTGTCAATTTGATTTGAGAGTCAAGTTGTTGCTGATTTGCTGAGGATACCGATGAAATCTGGAGCAGCTTGACCAAACATCTTGTGATCAACAAGAGACGCTGTTACATACGTCAGCGTTTGATCATGTTGATCTTGGCAAGTCAAGACTAGGATGATTGTAATCCGGGTAGCCCACAACATTTGTTGTCAGCCTAGGACTATGCTATTGGCAACAAATGGTGTTGTTAGTCAGCTAATTCCTTGGTAACCCTTGGGATGTTGTCAAACCCTGGTTTCTTGGTGTTTCTTGGGTGTTGCGAACCAAGGCAATCAGCCCGACGATGAATTTCAGCGGATGAAGGATCTGGGAGAGCCACCAGCAACTGGGCACGGAAAGCTGCATGAAGTCCAGGGGTGATAACAATCTGAAAGAAAGGTGGACTCACCAGGCGAGTCGTTGACTCAGCGGTTCATTTTTGTGAGTCATGATTCAATCAGTTGACTATTCTGAAAAGTACTGATCAAAAATGATTGGTTCATGACTAGTCAGCTGATTGAATCATGACGGTAGTGGTTGACTGATCCCTTGGTTCATGATGGTTGATGAATGGTTGATCGCTGGTAACCGTTGATCCATGGAAGTTTGGTCGTGATGCCCAGTGGCACGGCGCGCCTGTGGAGTTCCCTGGCCACCTCGTCGGCGAAATGAGCTCTGCAAGCCTCTGCCATTCAGTTGGGGTGTTTCTCAATGAACCAAATCATCCATGAGGAACCAATTATCCGTATAGTAAGCATCTATAGTAACCATATGTAAGCATCTCAATCCTCTGGTACAACCCAATCATCGATGATTAATCATCTATAGCACCTATAGTTACCCATTTATAGTCGTAAACCAGTAGTTTAATAGTATGAACCATTTATAGTACTAAACGAACCATTTTGGCAGTACCGATTTTAAAAGAGCACCCTTTTAGTTCCCTATATAGCCTACATACTTCTCTGGTGATGTGATTGTTGGGAGTCACCAGCAATACCCATTATAGATGGAGTCTTCCCCAACTTGGTAGTTGTCATATTCTGAGTGTCCAGTTGTAGGTTTGGGCTTTCTGAACAGTAACAGGTACAATCTAATGAACTGGAGAATACTGTTTGCCACGGAGACACTCCAGCAATCTCCAGCATGTTCAAGCATTTGGTACCCCATTTTTGAGTGCAGCCATGCTAGCAACATCTTTGGACTCTGGTAGTATTTCCAGTGGTCCAAGGGCTTGTATCCCTTCCCGTTAGACCCTCGAAACCTGGAGTTTTTGGGGGATTTGCACACTGTAGGCAAATGTAAACGGTGTTTGCCCGCTGGGAGTGGTCAAGGGTTTATATAATGAGATCCAGCGAACTCGGGATGGATAAAGCAAGCTCTATCCATGGAACTGGGGCAGAAGTTCTTCCAGGTAAAGAAATGGTGAATTTCAGACGAAAGGAGAAGGCCTTTAAAAAGCATAGCGCTTCACGCCGCGCCGCGCTTCCCGACTAAGGTGAAAGTTAAAGCCTTGGACGGCTCAGTTGGTGTTCACAAGCTGATTTTCCTCGGACGACCAGAGGATGAGGAGGTGTGACGTGGAGGAAACACTATACACCCACCCGCCCACCCACACACATACACGCACTACACACACATTGGGCATCAACGCTGTACTTATCTTCCTGGCTAGTAAGATTGGGGAACCAACAATCATGACATTATTTCGGCCAATAGCCCGAAGCTCCTTACGAAGATGGGTTTAATGGGGACCCAAGTCGTGGACCTTTCATGATGAACATAGTTGCTTGTAATATGGCTATGGGTCAATATTAAACAACCAATCATTGGGGATATTGCTCAACAATAATAAGGCAAACAATGGTTAATGGTAGGGGAACCGGGGGTACGGGGTTTTGACCCACAGCCATATTGCCAACACACAAACAAACTGGAGAGGGAACGAGAGTCATACCATGCCTTTGTCCGGGTGAACACCATATGGATCCACACGGGCCTTTCGAAAAATGCTGGTACACCATTTTCCTCCTCCAACACTTGGGTGACCACTTTTCCTGAAGTCATCCTGGCAGATTGAGACGTGGTTCTTGCGCCCACAAAAGTCTAGTTGTTGATGTAATCATGGTGTGCAAGCAATTGGTTGATTCAAGCAGTTATAACTGCTTGAATAGCGGCTATAGCCAAACAAATCTGGATGATCGAACATGGATGATTAAATCCCTACAGTACTCCAACGATGATTTCTTAGTTAGTTACTTCTGGGGATACCACTTATACATTCTTGATAACGCATCTTGGGCAAGTCGATCCAGCTAATGAACTCCGAAAACTATGATGAAAGCTCCCAATCTCCAATTTGTCCACGGTCGACCTTGAATAAACTATTTGAATAGTAGCAATCTAACTTTGACCATTCTATTTTTGTGGTCTCCTAGCAGTCTCCCAGGATTTGCGACGGGCAGCAGAAGCTGAAGTGGGTGAAGAGGTGGCCGATTTGCGGCTGAATCCCAGGTCGGGAGCCCTTGTTATAGAGATTTGTTGGGCTATAACTAGGGTAACTATAGTTAAATGGCTTATTTAGCATAGTAAAATGGCTTTATCAACTAGAGTAAATTGGCTTATTAACTACAATAGATATAGATATAAGCGTAGTCAAACCCTATTTATGGTAGACATAACTTTGGCTAAATGGCTTATTAACCAACTTATAACTAGGGGGCCCACCTTGTGGGGATGATTGCAACTGGGACTCATTCACCCAATATTAGGGTGATCTCAATCACGGACAGCTGTCAGTTTTCAACTGTCCAACACATGCGTATACATGTGCATGTGACTGAAGCTTACCATTTATTGTTGCGGGGCATCTGAAGTCTGCAGCAGATATTTTCCCAGCGCAATTGAGTTTCATCAAGTTGCAGATTTTTTGTGGCCAGTGCAGAGAACATGAGAGTATGGCTGAGCCGCTAAAGCGATCACCATATCTACTATAATGGCTACCCCTAAAAGCTTTGGTTTCCCATTAGAATGTTACCCCCCCCCCAAACAATAAACCTAGGGTTTATGAATCCTGGGCAGCCATGATTAGTTTCATCATCGTGAATATCCATTGCGGCGTGTGATGAATGGCACCTGCCAGAACGGGCACCACCTGCCACAGCCACCTGCCACTGGAACCGAGCTTCGCAAGGCCGCCATCACCGTGGCCGTTGCTGGGATGGTGGAAGTGCTGCCAAAGGGCACATCAAAAGCAAGTGGAGTGAGGACTCTCCTTCTGTGTTGTGATGCTTGTTGTGGTGCTTGTTCTGTGAAAACTGCTCTTGCGACTCTGGTTCTTCTTGTTCTTCTTATTATTCAGTGATCGTCTTTCTAGTTAGAAGCAGTAGCAGCAGCAGCAGGAGCAGGAGCAAGAGCAGGAGCAGGAGCAGGAGCACCAGGAGCAGGAGCAGGAGCAGCAGGAGCAGGAGCAGCAGGAGCAGGCGCAGCAGGAGCCGCAGCAGC
>VSDK01017044.1:43996-92335 GCA_009767595.1 Symbiodinium kawagutii | reverse complement strand
AAGCAGCAGGAGCAGCAGGAGCAGCAGCAGCAGCGGTTTCTGTTTTCGTGGTCGTTGTTATGGCGGGTATTGCTGGCTGCGCCAAAGGCAATACCGCCAAGCTGATAATCCTGCTGTGATACGAACAACCACGGGGTCATCCCAAGCAAACAGATATCAACCACTACTAAGATTTCAGTAAGAAAAATGGTGTAAAGGGACGAGCAGCAACAAGAACAGCACTTGTGTAATACAAAGTGCTCTCCCTCTCTCTCTCTCTCTCGCACGCGTATTATATTAATGTACACTTCCATATGAATCATCAACTACTACATATGATTGCAATATAATGTACAATGTTGCGCAACATTACATGGACAATGGTAGCGCCAACGAAGGTAGGCCAGTCCAAACACCCTGTACCGGATAGGGGAATATTTGTACGCGAAGGACCTACAAGTGATAGGTGGACCACAACCAGTATGCAGACACAGATGACATCCCAAGAAGAGAAAGTGAATAGCTCCAAGCATGATCACTTTCCAACAATGATGACATTTAGGATGTAATGTGATTGTGTAGTAATGGACTATGAACATAGATGCCCTAGGCCGTTGGGATTCAATCTAGTCCCTTCCAATGTCAGACGGTCCCAGAACCCTCCTTCTTGGGAATCTTTAGATTTGTGTTGGTGAAACCGCGCAGTTCTGCCATGATTATGGCAGTTTACTGCCTGATTTGTAGGGAATGACTTCATGACCAGAATTTGGATTCAACCACAATTGAAGCTGGCTGCTGACGGGTTCTTGACGCAGCTCAGCTTATATGATTTTTGGGTCAGAACGTGCTCCTGAATCTGTCACCGACTTTGGCAGGAAAGCTTTGGAAGTCTTACACGTTGACCCAAGCGAAGTTCTTGCTTTGGGTGATGGAGAAAATGATGTCGAGATGATGGAACTGATTCGAAACTTGGCTTACTGTTTTGTGTCCGATCGTCTCGTTTTAAGGCGGTTGACCATATCTTGTAAATAATAAGGGAGACCCTCACCAATTCAATGACTAGTGGTCATACCCATTACTATCAGTGGTCAGCCATTCCTAACAGTGGTTACTGGCCAATTATAGAACAGTAATGCTACAATTCGTCAGTGAAATTCTATGATTAATAATGCTTCGGGATTTAGCAAGAGTACTGGTTCAACTGGCATCAACTTATGTAACTGGTTGATAGGTAGCTTCTCCACGTTGCTGGCCGTGGTGCTGGCTGTGGTGTGAGGTTCAGCCGGCGGGATCACAGCATCACTGGCCAATGCGCGGCCTGCTCTGAAGAAAGCTGCCGAGTTCCACGTCAATTCTTGCGACAAGGAGCTGAACCTGGGCTCGGGATCCATGGGAGGTAACAAACGCAGGCTACTTGGCTCCTGAGGGCATGCATGGAAAAACACACTTGAAACTTGAAACACACAGTAGCATTACACACCTTTTCCGTTTGGCAGTAAAACCCCTGGAAAAGGCTGATTGGACTAGGGTGTTTTGCTGGCTTCCGTAGGTTGGTAATCGATCTTGACACCACCGGGTTTTGACCACGGCTCTGTCAGGACGGATGGTCTCAAGCAGTCCGCCGCTGGGTTCTTTGAACTGCCCTTCAGTGCCAAAAGAAACACAGGGGAGCTTGGCCCCAGTCCATGGTGGCATGCCTGAAGGGATTGATGATTTCCAAGTAGTTTTGACTTTGCTTGGCTTGGGGTATATCATATAGTCACATGGTATATCGATATAAATATAAATAAATACATGAATAAATACATGAATAAATAAATAAATAAATAAATAAATAAATAAATAAATAAATAAATAAATAAATAAATAAATAAATATATATATATATATTATATATATATAGTCTTATGGTCACATGAATCGTGGATTCCACCGGTGAAATCAAGATGCAGTGGACAGCTGGTATTTTCCACTGCAGAAATCTTGCAGTTCCGTAGTTCTATTCGTGCTCAAGTTCTGTGTCATGCAGCGGCTTGCTGTCATATGGCTGCTGTTGGTCTCTGTGAAGTCTGCTAGCGCACAGGAGAGGACGTGGATGGTTTGGGACGTAGCAAGGGGTGCGACTGTTGGCTGGCATGGCTTGGATCAGGCTGCATTCGGATTTGTGCAGCTGAAGCCTTGCCCGTTACCAATCCCTTGAGCCGCGCTTTGGAATGCGCACAGTCTGCTGGAAGTCTGACCAGCAGTCGTTGCAAGATGACCACAGACTCGCCCGGATTCCCCATATGTTGGTATCATTGGTTCCAACTTGCACATCAGAACTTCATAAACTTGCGTATCATTGTGATCGCGCTATAGACTGTAAACCCATTCTGGGGGTAGATGTTAAGCAACACTCATGTGTAATAGGTCAGGATATGAATATCTTTCGCGAGTCACGAATGGTTTCCGGATGATTTCCAGCCTGCAAAAAGTATCCATACGGCATCTCAGTGCAATCATAGCGCCTTGGGCATTTGAGACTTGCCAATCAGTTGCAACGGTCGAATTTATGTTGTTATAGATTGTTAATCATTGATGCCAGAAGCACCACACAGTATATCATGTAATGACATACAATCCATAGTGAACCAACGCCACTCATGCCATCTTCAATACTTTTCAACGTCTAACTTGAACCTGAGCACCAGTCTTGTTCGCAGAAGATTCCGGTTGTTTTCGCTTCTGCCCCTTTCCAGGAGCTCTGTGGTGAGGACGATGATTCGACACTGCTTCAACTCGGTTCCATTTCTGGGGCTGGACCAGGCAGGGTCCATTCCCCAAACCCATGTGAGCATCACCAACCCCCCCAAGGTATTGATTTCCATTCCCTTCCATGTCGCGTTTTGATCCTTTGGCAATCCCTTGTGCGACTCATTCTTGGTGCATCTTTGTGCCTTTCAGGAAGGGTGAGCCTTACCGATGCGACCGATGCGACCAATGTGACCAGTGTGACCACGGAGTCGCAGCCCGGGTATGTTGGGGCAGCGACTATCGAGTTGGGCTACGATCAAATGCCGGTGCCACACGTGCCTGGAGACTGCAGTGAGCCGGTGCCGGGCGTAATGTGAGCAATGAGCCATGAGGATCCATGAGGATTATGGATCATTTCATGTCATTTCCATAGCTTCAATGTAAGGGACGGGTCTGGTCCTCCAGCAGTTTTTTGCCGACAACTAGTCCAGTTGGCTGAATGATGAGTCGATTGCAGACACTGATTTCGCAAGATTCCCAACCCATCGGGGGTATGCAAGGAGCATCCTGCCATGCTGGTTCGTGCATAAGGTTTGCAATGGAACGTCCAAAGTCATAGAATTTTCAGTTCCGTTTCTTTTGGGTCGCAGAAACCAACATTCGAATTCAGAAACAAATCTAGCACACTTCCCACATCGAGGCATCTTTGATCGAACGGGTTTTGATGAAAGCGAACACATGGACGTATCACCATGGCTTGCTGCTGATCTCTTTGATATTGCTGACAGTGCTATCCTGGGGCGAGATTCGAAATGCGGCATGGCTACAAGGTACTACAGCTGCTTGTCTAGCTTCGTTTAGCCTGGTTGCGGCAAACACCATAGCAAAGGCATTGCTCGAAAGACCGGACTCTGGAATTGGGGTTTTGGATCTCATCTACGCTCAATGCATTGTCTTCTCGTTCCTGGGCGTCGCTTTCACAAGGTTTCATCCGGACAAACCCATCGTCATACCACAGGATGCCTACGAAGGTGTGAGGACGTTGTCCGTGGGATTCTTTTCAAGCGCAGGCTCTATGCTACTTCTGGGCGGTTTGGCAATAGGGCCTCCTACAGCAGTGCTGCTCACAGTGGCACTGCAATCAAGCTTAACTACCGTATGGAAGCAGTTCCTGCGTGACTGGTGCAAGAAGTCATAGCTTTTGAATTTGCTTTCCCTCTTTGGTGGTGATGCAAAATATACCTGCAAGGAATTTTCACAAAATAACCTTTCATGTTCGGAATTCGTTTTTCGTGTTCTTCTGTCATCCCCGTAAATACATCGCTTCACTGCACACTTGGTGAATCTTTGCTTTTGCATGGGCTGCAGTATTGGTTGGTCGATTGTATCAGTTATCAGAGTTTTTTCACAGGTGTTTCGACATGTTTCTTCTTCAAAAGTGCCGGTATTGAACCCTCTTAGCAGCATGTATCTTGGGGATTGGGAAGGACATTCCCCAAATCTTGCACGGCCCGGAGACCTTTTTCCCCAGATAGCTGACAAGCTATAAGGGGTTCTTACTTCTCTATGGTAGGGCCTCGAATCGGCGCTTTTTTTTGCCGCTGCTCTGCCGCTGCTCATGCTTGTCTCCCTTTGTCTCGCCTTTGTCTTCCTTTGTCTCTTTGTTTCTTTGTGGCTCTGGATCGGCGCTTTGTTTGCCGCTGCTCTGCCGCGGCTCATGCTTGTCTCACCTTTGTCTCCCCTTTGTCTCCCCTTTGTTTCCCTTGTGGCTCTGGATCGGCGCTTTGTTTGCCACTGCTCTGCCGCTGCTCATGCTTGTCTTCCTTTGTCTCGACTTTGTCTCTCCTTTGTCTCCCTTGTGGCTCTGGATCGTGGCTTTTTTTGCCGCGGCTCTGCCACTGCTCATGCTTGTCTCCCTTTGTCTCCCCTTTGTCTCCCTTGTGGCGCTGGATCGGCGCTTTGTTTGCCGCTGGACTGCCGCTACTCATGCTTGTCTCCCTTTGTCTCGCCTTTGTTTCCCCTTTGTCTCCCCTTTGTCTACCCTTTGTTTCCCTTTTGTCTCCCCTTTGTCTCCCCTTGTCTTTCCTTTGTCTCCCTTGTGGCTTTGAATCGGCGCTTTGTTTGCCGCTGCTCTGCCTCTGCTCACACACCCTGGAAATCCCTGTGCGCAAGGTGCCCGCTATCTGGGGTCTATGCTGGTGTAGTTTGGGTTCCGACCGATGATGCGTTTTTCTTTCCCGATGATTTTAACAGCATACACGCGTTTTACATTTATCATCCCCAGGAACTCAATCAGCACAGCCAGGTGAGACAATTGAACCGGAAGAATACCTTTCAGCTCCGTTGCTGCTCTTTTCTATCCTTGTGGGCGTCATACTGGGTTCTGTCAGTGCAGAAGGAGACGCCATTGCAGGAGCAGCAAATTGTTGTGGATTTTATGAAATGATAAGTGCCCTCTTTTAGCAACGAAAAAAAATATTTTTGCACCACACTATTCATGGAACCTGCATGTTTGATAACCTAGACCTCGTTTTGGTATCAACATAAATCGCGGACCAAATTTGCAAGCCTCTAAGAGACTAGACAAAAGTATGTGCTATTTGTACCAAGCACCTATTTGAGCATCATATGTGCTCTAATTTATTCTTTCCAGGTGCTCTTTGTGCCTCTGATCCAACTGCGGCGCGGCTCACTGTCATTCCTTGTGTTACAACATATTACAACTGGGGTCTGAAACGCTCGGTGTTCGGAGTGGGGCTCCAAATCTTGCGGGGGTAGCTTAGGGTCGGCCTCTGTTGGGTGAGACGCTTCCGAACTTTGGAAATAACTTGGGCCCAAAGTTAGACATTGACGTAGCGCATGCGCCTGCTCTCAAAGGAAAGTGCGTTCCGACACCACCTGCATCAATTTAGAGGGTTTGCAAGGGTTCGTAACGATTCAAATTCCTGGCCTCGCTGCTAGGCCGTTGGATGTGGGCCTGCTGTTTTGGCTTTTTGGTGGCCATTTGTAGAGCCACCTGTTCCCTACAGCAGCGAACATCGTGCAGCCAAATGCACCATGTTGTGATGCTGACGTACGCGGGAGCCATAGGCTGGGACGTCTTGATTCAAAGTTGGTGTTTCTACACGAGCTCCACAAGCAAGTCAGAGTGGCAGATTTTGGGGCCAGAAACTTTGTCTGCTGTCGTTTGGGTCGTTGGATGCCAGTAGACTAGTGCCAGTTGCCAGAATTTTACGGGCTCATTTCGTATAGACCTGCAGTTGGCAGAGAACACGGAATGTCCCTCCAGACCATGCATTCCATCACCATGCGCCAACCAGTAGCTGACCCAACTCAACCATCATTTATGGACTGTTGGGGGAACACCAACCATGGACCGACCTGTACAGGCCTCATCATGTTTGGCCCCATAGCAGCGGCCTATCCTCAACACGCCCGCGCAATGTGGTCTTTGGACATGACAAACTTTGCGCCCTTGGTGCTTTTTGGTGTCCTCAGCCTTTCCTTTACCCTTGGCTTGCTGAAGGCAGCCAACAGTGTTTGGGGAACAATGTCGGAATCATGCTACACATTGGTGGCAGGCAGGGATTGAAGAAAGAGCTCTGCGTTCTGCCATGCATTCCGTCAGCTTTCGTCACCTTCATATCCTTCATGTAGTCATAATCATCTGAGAGTTTCAGGCTAACCTGTCTGATTTGTTGCTCAGGCTTGTCACTTTGCCTTCAATTTCTTGCAGATCTTACCTTCTTCCCAGTCGCTTGGGCACCCTACACACACTCTAGCATAGCACTGGCAGCAACTTGCATGTTCTTTTCGTATGCAGTGTCCTACAAGCAAGTCGTCCGTGCTGAACAATGCTTCTCCACCGTGTACAGTCTCTTTGAGCCTCAGAACTTTCGAGGATGAGTCGCTATACACGGTTTAGAGCCTGGTTCAGCAGACCACAAGGTTCACGAAGTGCAAGGTGGAACATGTGGAAACATATCCTTGTGATGATGGTTGGGATGCTAACCCACTAGCTTCTTACATGCTATCAAAATGTCCCCAGGATTTTTGGCTATGCTTGGCACCCGTAGTTTTGTTGGATACTTCTTGGTAGTGGCCAATGTCAGCGGCCTTTCATGAAAGAGGCCAGGCAAAAGAAGGCAGCCAATGAGCTTGCCGGAAATTGCTCGGGCCTGACCCACTTGATGACTTCCCTGCGCTGTCAAAAGGCTTGGCCTTGCGAAGCTGAGTGATATAGGTGGCCGTCAATGATGCACTCCAAAAATGGACGGCTTCCCCAAGAATAAAACATCTCTTCATACTACTATGGGTTTTATGATCTCGTGTGACTTTTGCGCAAACTTGACCACTTTGGGCTATCGAGGCCGTCCCATTGATCCCAGCTTTGCGTGTTGCAGCCTTTCATTTCACGATCCTCAGCAATTCTGTGCTTCACATCTGCCGGTGTACCATCTTCCAGGCAACATATTTCATCGTTTCAATAGAGAGGTTTTGTATGGTAAGTCCCTTCAACCCAAATTACTTGCCTAATGGTAAGCCTTGAATTTTTGACTCTATACTCTAATATTTCAATATCCTGGTCCCTTTCTACTCTAATTTGCCACTGCGATGCTTAGTCCATTCGCTGCGGCTTCTCCTTTGCAGCGTTCCGGACTGGAGGATGTTCCGAACAGCATCTCGCGGTGCAAATTTCCAGTGCCTGGTGGTTGGAGTCGGTGGCGACCTGGAAACCGAGCTATTGGAAGCACTGCCATTGCTTCCATTGTGACTGGCATTGCGGTGCGCTGCCGGAGCCTTCGAGCACTGCGAGCACTGCTCCATGGTGTTGAACGGAGAATTCCTCCGGGATCCACCGTGTACTTGACAGGCGGGCCATCTTGGCTGAACCGAGGATTTGTGATTCTATAGTATGTATCATCATGTATTATGTATGATCTACCAAACACAACCAGCATCGATAAATTGTTGACAGTTGGTTTTATCCCAGTTTACTGACCATATTGACCATGGCTGATATTATCGCATCCTGGCCCCGATGATTGATTTATCATCAGTATCCACCTCTCGCAATTATATATTGGGGGTTATTCAATCGTTTGGACCACTGACGCTCATGATATTTACCTATGCAGCGATGCATGTTTAGGATTTGTTAGCCAGTATCTAATCATGAGAAATTAATAATATTAATATCAATCACTGTAACCAATTCACTTGAAACCATTGATCCATTTCCCAGTATCATTATTGGGCCATTTTTATCCATTAACCCAAAACGCACAGAATCAGCTCCAATCATACATGGTTGTCCATATCAAATATATAAAGCGCAGCCAAAATTAAGCGTAATAAATACAAACCGTCATTGACCCTGATTGACCTTGACCATTCTTGACCACTAGGAGCAATTGTAATCATCAATCGCAGTTGAGGACAATAAACCATGCTTGACAAAAACAATTCTTTGTTAGAGCTTTCTTAAACCATCATCAAACCATCAAACCATGAATGTTGGGTATTGCAGCCCATTTGCAAACAGACTGATTTTGGCGCCATTTACTACAACAATAGTGGCCTTTAACCTACTAATTTGATCCATTTCAACCCATTTCAACCCATTTCAACCCATTTCAACCCATTTTCAACCCATTTCAACCCATTTGGTCCCCACGAAAGCCATGATTCAACCCATTTCAACGATGAGCGCGCGACTCGCGTGTCGGGTGCTCGTCAGCACCAGGTGTTACTCCAGAACTGGAGGGCGAACCCTGCGAAGTTCTCAGCTTCGAAGTGGAGAGGAGTGCGAGCGCTTGGAGCCAAGCAGGTGGTGATCACTGATCACAATTTTGCCATTATAGATTATAGGGTGATTAATGCAGGGTTGATAGGGCTGATCAACCCACTAATCACTAATCAATCCACTAATCAATTCAAGATTGGTGGTTATTAATTGGTTATTTAGGGTCAATCCATTAATGAATATGGGCTAATAGGGCCAATCACCAGGGTTGATAGGGCTAATCACTATCAAAGGTTTGTGACCCATTATTCATAGGGTTAATCACCAGCTTCTTCAACATGGTTAATATCGGTTCATAAATTGTGGTACTAAGCAGCCAAGTTCAGTTCACCATCATAGCTAGTTGTGAAACCAACCAACCCCTTTTGGCTCAAGGGTGATTCATAGTGATTTACTATTGAGAATGGTTGCGAATACTTATGTAATCATGATTTTGAAGTGTGATAGCTAATATGCTGGCTGATGACCAGTGATGATTTGTGATTTATAGATACTTAATGCTTGGAAATTATGCGATTTTTATTGTTTACATTTCGATACTGATGTTTTGTGTTATCGAGGTCCTCCAGTATTCCATTGTAAGCAGCCAAACCACAATAGCTCATATGAAGAGAATGTACTTATTATGATGTGATAATTGATTCATTCATTCATTCATTCATTCATTCATTCTTTCATTCATTCATTCATTCATTCATTCATTCATTCATTCATTCATTCATTAACAATAATCAACATCCATTATCCCATTAGTAAGCAAAGAATGGTGGTTGAAGGTTGCCCATCATTATACTATTTGCTAGTTGATGGTGACCGGTATCTACTGTCATTATCTTCAAGTGGTAAAGTGATACAAGCGTTAGGTCAATGAGCATTCTCAACCATCGTGTTCACCATCAACCAGACCACTGTTAACCCTCATGAACTCCGAAACAATGAAACAACAATCTTTCTTTGCAAACCATGCCTAATAATGGTGAATAGTGGCTAATTAGTGGTTAATTAGTGGTAAATCAGTGCGACGGTCATTACTCGTTCGTGGTGATAATTAAACTACCAAGTAAATGATAGTGGATGGTGTAATAATTGCATTACTTGTTATCAGTATCAGTTCATAATGGTTGATAAGGATTGACGATGCTTAATGCTCAGTGGGTTAGGGGCAGTGGATATTGGTAGTCAGCAGTTTTTTTCAACCATGTACCATGGATGAAGGCTATGTTGCCTGTTAAAATAACGAACAAGAACAGGAATGTGTATAGATCAACGATGATCAACGGGTGTTTCATTTCATTTTCCACCAGCTTTGGGATGACTACTTGAAGCGGCTACTGCGGTCTTTCCTGGGGATGGATTCAAACCACCGAACAGTGTGATCTTTGACAGCTTGACCTTCGAAGAAATTTTCCAGGAGCTTTTGGATGGTGCGCTTTTTGCATCCTCGTTTCAACCATCGCAGCGCTGTGGTACCGGAAGCGTGTTTGATCTTTGGATACTGCGTGTTGCAACTCGTCTCTTAGTCACAGCTCAGAGCTGTTCCCTGGATGGGTGTTCCTATCACTGTATCTACGGATAGCCACTGGTAGGAGTCATCTGCAAACAGGTTTGCTTAGAAGCAACTTTTGCTCTTTACGTTCTGAAGATTAGATCAATTATGTGTATCGTTGCTGATATGTATATTAAGAATTGTTAAGATATACGCGTCTATATATATATGTATATATGTATATACACATGCACATATCTATGTATGCTTGTTTCTTTTCTTTCTTGCTTGTTTTGGTGCTGGTCATAGTTCGCAGGCCTGAGAGCATCGGAGCACCCGGCAGTTCAGTGGTTGTTTGTGAAGACTTCAGCGGTCGTGGCCTCAAAGCGACAGAGGACATTTGCAAAGGACAAGTGATCTTCGAGGAGCCCAGCCGCATGGAGCCGCCTGAAACCCAGGGCGGCGGTCACTAAATCAGTCCCTTTTGGTCACTGAACCATTTGTGAATGGATTTGTGTTGTTTGTATCGTTGGTAGAGATAAAGGTTATGGGGCAGGGCTGAACGATAAGTTGATTCAGTTGAACCAAATTTCGAACGAAATCAACAACTATTCACGATGGATAGAAACATCGTTGGTCGTGTTCGTGATGGTTTCGCAACCTTGGAATCGGTACATCCAACAATGAATTGCCACATGCGTGCATTTTGTCTTGTTCTTATGACCATGCTACGCCTTCAGAATTACGCTCCGTATAGGGCTTAGTACCAGTTCTGTCAAAAAAATGTCAACCACACATGGTTTGGATTGTCATCATTTATCTCTCTATCTCGCTCTGCTTGACTGTATATCTCCTTCTCTCTCTCTCTATGATGGGTGATATAGTGTGCATTACTGTGCTATGTCCACTATGGTACATATTCGAAGGAAGTTTGGATGTCTAACGTCGGACTTATGGAAATTTGCAGCAGGTAGTCCCTCAGAAGAGATATCAGAGGAGAAGAGATGTCAGTGAAGAAGACGAAGAAGAAGAAGAAGAAGAACGAGAAGAAGGAGAAGGAGAAGAAGGAGAAGAAGGAGAAGGAGAAGAAGGAGAAGAAGGAGGAGAAGGAGAAGGAGAAGGAGAAGGAGAAGGAGAAGAAGAAGAAGAAGAAGAAACATAACAATAAAAAGAAGAAACATGTATGCGTGACTGAAATCCAAAGGACCTTTGTGCTTCGGGATAGTCGAAAGGTCGGCTCTGAAAGCGACGGGTGCAAAGGATTGTGGTGAAAGCGCAGAGCAAATATTCCACGCTGCTGTGGCTTGAAGCATACATGCCAGTCGAATTCGTAAAACAGTCTTGTGGGTTTGCGCTAATTTTTGGAGTTGAAACCTGAAAAAATGCACACTGCTGTGGTGCGAAACACCTTTGCAAGTCAAAAACATAGAAAACTGCGATAGCTTCGCCATGTTTTTGGAAGCTAAGATATTAAACAGGCATGCCACAGTAGCACGAAGCACGTTTGCCAGTCACAATCGTTGAAAACAATCCTGAGGGATCCCGTGACTTTATTTGATGTTTCACTAGAGACAGGTAGAGATCAAAAGACTTGGAAAGATCGATAGAGATGGACACACATGGAGAAAGGGAGACATCAGATAGAGAGATACAACTTATTAGATAGATATAGATAGATAGATAGCTAGATAGACAGACAGACAGACAGATAGATAGATAGATAGATAGGCAGAGAAACAAACAGACAGATTCCAGCCGCCTGTCGCTCTTTCAGTGGATCACTCTGTCATCCGCCCATCGTAGAGAGCCTCCCTCTCCAATAGGTTTCTTTTGGTCACCGTCACCTTGTGTGGTGCTGGTAGTGGACCGTGTCTATGATGGTTTGGGTACGTTTGGGTAGTTTACCAAAGTCATAGTATAAACATGACTAAAACTACGTGTGAGTCCATCTTTGGATGTACCAAAAAAAACGTTACCACCGTTCGGGTTCAATTGTGGCAAGGGTGTCTGTGACTCTCTGACAAATTTCAAAGTATTTGACAACCTGAATGCAGCCTCTGACATTTCAGGGTCATGTGTCAACGTTCAGAATTTCACGTGCATGACAGGAGAGTCCATTCTTCATGGCCGCGGATGATGTCAATGAGGTCGTCAGAGCATTCTTCATGATGAAGGCCAAGGCCAAGGAGGATTCACAAGGCTCCGCAGTCAACCATCGTTATTGTATCACCCTGCGTTCTTCCATCATCATTGATTTCTCTCGGATGGTTCCCACACCTAAGAAGAAGAAGGGACTCGTCGTTTCTTTTGCTTGTTCTTTTTTTGCAGTATGATGTTGACAAGATGGTCATCGACAAGTTTTTGGTATTGATGAGCTGACTTTGGTTTCGGGGTCCTGGAATAGTCTTTCACTTCTTGATACTGTAGCTCAACTGTCCATGTCAAAACATTGTATGTGATGCACTCCGTTTTGTTTTTAGAATCGCTGCACGTAGTTATCCATCATATTGCAAGTTTGTTTACAAGAAAGAGCACGTGCTTTACTTTTAGCCTCCCTGGAGGTACTTACCTGCTCGTTTTCCTTTTTTGTCCATCCTCCTCCTCCTCCTCCTAGTCATCATCATCATCATCATCATCATCATCACCATAATCATCATCATCATCATCATCATCATCATCATCATCATCATCCTCGTCATCCACATCCCTCTGATCTGAAGAGGAGAAGCTTTGAAGGCTTTCAACGATCTATCAGCTGGTGATGGCTTTTCCACTCGAGCACAAACTCGAATCCAGGTGGGGCAACTTTGCCGGCACCTGTGACACCTCCTGTAGAACCGGTTTTTCCCATGACCTCTCAGATGGAACATTGATATTGCAGCTTTTGCAGCTAGATCCCTGTGGCTATCTGCTTTTTTTGGCTGGAATTCTGGTGATGATTTGTTAAGACATAGTCAGGCTGGTGGCACTGTGGTATCAATGTGGTATCCATCGAAACTTCCATGGCTCTCCATTGGTCGTTCCACAGCTCCGCCACCGCGGGGGGGGGGATGTCGCGCTGGATGCACTGCACTGTCTTCATGCTAGCTCTGTACCCTCTGCACCTCTGTCACTCGACGCATGTGAGGTGACTCAATGATCTCATGATATGCTTCAAAGGAGGATCAAACAGCGGAAAACGAAACTCGCACACCGCGATCAACCAAGCAGGCTGCTTGGGTTGAATTGCAACCCCAACCCAACGAACAACTAGTGGTTGGACGCACCAAACAAGGGCCATGACATGACAGAACCTGCTGGAAATGTCCAAGTGGCGCTTGATTTCTACAGTTGGGCTTGTTGATCTAGTAGTCCCAGAAGGTGACGATGATCCTTGTGAGGTTCCACTGCTTGGTTTACATGCAGAAGGGTCGAAGCATCCGCTGCCCTTTGTATTCAAACGGGGTTCATGTCTAACGGTCCCATGTTCGGCAAATATTGTTACACATATACATGTAATATATGCATATATTTGAAGAGATACATAAATTAAAAGAAATAGAAAATAAGTAAGTCGATGAATACAACTAAATAAACACATAGGAAATAGATAGATGAATGAATCAACACAAATATATATATATATATTTTTATCATTGATATGCACATATGATATGAGTATAGATGATTATCTACATCCACATTTATATCTGTCTGTATATTTTTTCGATCTACGTGTATATTTCCATATCTGAGTTTGGTCTGGGCCAGTCACCGGTGCTTTTTCCAGGGCCAGGCTGCAGAAGTTCTTCAGGTGGGTGGGCGGCCACGTTTTGCAACCGACTCATTCCTCTTGGGAACCGGAATTGTGATTATACTGGCTGTTTATCGACAAGAACAGGTATATGGACGAGTGGAGAGTCAATCACAATCACTATCACAATGAAGATGGATATCAACCTGATATCAACAATTCAACAATTAGGAGTTACAGTCTATGGACGTATGGAGAGTCAACTGCACGTTCAACTGGCGGACTGCAGTACAGCCTTCAGACGGTCAACGTTTCACCACGGGTGAGGGGATTCCAGACATATCAACAACTTGGCAAGTGTCGAAGAGTTTGCAAGCCACCAATTTGGATGGAAAACCTTCAGATGCACGTGCTAAGGAGTCAGGGTCACATGGCGTCACGGATTCTGAGCTCCCGAATTTCGCCCACAGTTTGAGGGTCGCTGGAAACATCAACGCCATCCACCGGTGACGTCCTCCTGTTGCTATGGAGGCTGCCACCGGGAGATCTGGCGGAGAGCAACTTCTAGAGCTGAGCAACGTGCTGTTGCGATGGGAAGCGAATCGCGACTGGGCAGCGCCAGTTGAAACAGTGAGACATGGCAAGACATGGGTCAAGGCATGGGGCAAGGCATAGGCTCAGATGATCTCAGATGGGTTGCTGATGGCTCTCGGAGCCAAGGGACATGCCAAGCTACACCGGATGGGTTCGGCTGAGCTGAGGATGGCTGATTTTGCAGCCCATCAACGGGAACTACCGATCAACAGAAGCAACCAGTAGAATATCCATCAGTATGACCAGCAGCAACCGCAATCATACGCAATGATTCCAGCTGGAGCACTCTTCAACCATCTCCAACCATTTCCAACCATCTTCAACCATCAGCCGTCACTAAGAGCCACCAATGCCCGAGGCTTTTCGCATCCGGCTGGGGCAGGTCCTGCTCCGTTCGTGCTGTTCTCTCTGGTTTTTTGGTGGCACTGGCAGCTGCAAACATCAGTAGTTCAAGGGTGTCAAATCTGGTCATGCTCCCGAAGTTTTTGCGATGAATGATGCTCCTTCACTATGCACCTGATCCAATCACCTCTCTAATCACGGTGAATAGATGGATCAGGCCTCACCAAACGCGGCCAGGTTCAGCTCCCGCTCAGCTGCTTGGCCGAGGTGAGCCGCATGAACCACTCATGTGAACCCAGCGCGGATGTGGGCTACGTTTTCCAGCCTTTGCAAAGTGGATCCATGGTGCCTCTTGGCAACGAAAGGTCACCGAAAGGTCACCGAGGGCCAAGACCCAGCTGAGAGATGGCTATGGGTCAAGCAGTTAACCAACCAACTAATGGAGTAAAATAACCAACAACAATAGGGAAAACAATGGTAAATGCTGGGGGAACCAGGGGGACTAAGGGTTTTGATGTGAATCCATCGTGACTTCGGACACCCTCAAAACGCTCCTGGTTAAACAAGGGCTGACGACTCGTTCGTTTATCAAAGATTCCAGTGCTACTTGTTGTGCTACTGTGTCGCACCACCCACTGCGAGTGGGTCCCCTGGTGCGAGTGGCAAGGCCTGGTGATGGAAAGTGTGTTGTACAAGCACGAAGAGACCTGCAAGCCGGCGAGGTGCAATGCTGATGGCCGCCATTCAGATCCAGTATGGGAGGTCCCATGGATTGGATCGTGAAGGGATTGATTCGAAAAAAACCCGTGAAAACAGTGAACGCCACTGAATTCCCTGGAATCATATGGAATCATGTCATGTCTGGGGTTTGATGAGCTCACCCATCGAGGCGCTGTACATCAATTACGGACCCGCGGAACTTTTAGAGTGGCCAGTTGAACGTCGACGCGAGCATCTTGGCAGTCGAAGATCATGCGATACTTTGTCCTTGAGCTGTTGTCAAATTTTGATCAGTTCTGAAAATGCCTGTTCAAAGAGCTACAAGGTGGTTTGTCAAAATAGGGATAACCCGCAAATCATCCTTTATTAACCATTTCTAGTTATAAACCAACCATTTCGGGGGTCCCCCTAGTTTGAGAATCCCCCCATATAATCCATATAGTCCTTTGTCTCTGTTCCATCCACAGGTTCTTGGAAGCGCAAAATGGCTTCATTTGCCAATGCCCCCGCTGTGAAGCAGAAGCTGCATCCAAAGTGGATTCGTCAGAAAATGGCCCAGCGGCAGCCGAATGCAATGCTTAACTAGTGCAGGTTAGCCAGCATGATGTTGATGTAAAGTAGTAGTCAATTGACTGTGCCTAAAGCCATTCCCAATTCAAACAGAGAGCCCGATACCTTCGCGGTGTTTCTCGGACTTGATACTTCGCCATGGCGTGGATGACTCAAGCCGTCGGTCATGTGACATTTGCAGATTCCTTTCCCATCTTCAAAAGATGAAGAAATCCAGTGACCACTCAGTGACCACTCAGTGACTCAGCATGACTTGGCTTCAGGTGTGAAGTGATGTCAGTTTACGAACCAGCGATGCCAATGTCGCTCCAGCTCCAGGGCCAGGAGGGACTGTGACCAATTTTTTCCCGTCGTTTGATGTCGTGATTTGTCCAAACGTTCAGGACATGAGCATGGCTCAGATGGCTCAACAGGCTCAACCCTACGTGGTTGCCATGCTGGTGGGGCACCACGGTTCATGAACATTACAAGCACATCAAGCACTTAATGAGATCAAAGCTGGCCAAATGTTTAGCAAACTCGATGTTAATGAGGTGCCGGCAGCTTTGATGACACCTGCGCAGGCGCAACACAGAGATGTTGCATCACTCGTTCCAACATTTTGATTTGCATGATTTTGATGGTTCCGTGTGGCTTTGTGTGGATCAACTCAAATCTTTGAGGTGGTAACCAATTGCAGCCCTGTCAACCAGAGCGACACCTATGTTGCTTTTGCCCAAAATGCTGGTCAGGACCGGAAACAGGATCATGAGAGAAGAAATCAACATTTCTAGGGCATGTCCACTTGGCTTTCAAATCAGGAGGTGCAGTGGCCATTTCAAGCACCTTACTCAGCCATGGGGCAAGGATCGATGGAGTGAGAGCCTCAAGATGCCTCAAGATGCATCCAACAGTTTCCTCAATCATTAGAATCATTGGACATAGACACTGACACCTTAAACGTCGATAACTTGCAGTCGGGGTTTGTGTACGCGGGGTTTGTGTGCACATCCTGCCTGTGTGGATCCGACACCCAGGAATCCCTCATACTCTCAAACCTACGGACCGTACGATGATGTGTGGAGCCCTATGCCCCGCTGCATGTTACTTATGTGCATCCGCACTGAATTTTTTAAATTCCAGTCTAGATACTCCATACCGATTTCTTTTGAGTCAACGGTGGCACACCTTTGGCCTATGTTTGACACATCTTTGACCTAAGTTGGACCCCTAAGAAACTCTATCTGTTGCTGTCATGCTGAAACGCATCAAGGTATGGAACGTTTTTTGAATCAGTTTCCTTTACTCACCGTATCAGGGTCTGATGGGGCAGCCTGGCAGAGGGCAACTTCTGTGCACTTTTGGTACACCAAAGCGCTGCATAGCACAGGAGGCTTGGGGAAAAGCTGAACACGGCCACCGCCGTCGCCGTCGCCGTGGTGAAAATCCCAAGGCGCAGAACGTTCGCCCAGCAGTAAACCTTCGCATGAAACGAAAGGGGTCACACTGGTTGCTGCAATCAGAGGCACCTGGAAAAGCCTCTACGGTTTGTCGCCAAAGCAAGGCATGTGGAAAGCGTTGTTGTTCCAAGGTCGTTCCAACAACATGCTGAAAAAGGGTCCCTTTTCCACACCAAGTTGAGTTTTTGGCATATCAGTATTCTTTTGATGTCTTTTTTGCGAATGGTCAAGCCTTTTGGGGACATGGTGTTCGCAGCATGACATCCTTTGGACCCTAGCCACCCACATCGTCACGAGGAAAATGCTGCACTTCTGGACGAGGATCAGTATGCCAAGCTTTGCCAGCAAGTTGAGGTGCCAAAGGAGCACACTGGGTGCGAGAACATAAGAATGAGCTGGGATGGATTGAGATAGGTTGGCATGTCTTCTTTGAATCAGGATTCATCTGTAAGCAAAAGGTGACAGGTCAAGAGTACAAAGTAGGTGTACCAGCTCGGCTGTGTTTGGCGTGGAAGCTGCAGATAAGCTTCCTGTGACCTGTAGGCTGGTAGCAACAAGGAACAGGCTTCTGCTGTTGCCCACATCCTTGACTTTGCCACTCAGATGCAAGAAATTTAGGTCAGCCAGGAGATGAATGTATGTGCAAGTACTGTGCGTGTGAGTGCATTGCTTGGGATGGGTTGTGCTGTGATGTAATAGCCTTGAATCGGATGCGGAGAGTGGATGAAAGTAGACACATATGGAAACACATGGAACGGTGTAGCTCAGCTTAGGCATGGCCTTACTCCCAGCATCCGCTTGGCTGTCGTTTGGTGCTGCCCTCGTTTGGAGCGCCGAGTGTTTTGGATCCCCTTCACAGGTTCATGCAAGGTCAACAACAAAAGGATCGAAAGATGCTGAAGCTGTGAAAATCCATTGAGTTTGCCATGCGTCAAGTGTTTTGGAGGAACTTGCTCGATGCCATTAACAGCACTCAAGGTTCAACTTGCGATCGATAAAAGCACGGATGAAGTGGGTAAGGCTTGTGGTGCAGCGATGCCGCTTTCATGTTGAAGTCAATGTTTGAAGTCAGTCTCAGTACTGATTGAAGCCAGAGTTTGTTTCAAGAGTTGTGACACTGCTTCTCATGTCATTGACGCATGCTGCACGATTAGAAACCCTACAAGGCGAGGTGGATTTTTTCGAAAGAAGGCTAGACATACATATCTAGAATATATACTTACATAATTTATCTAGATATACACGTGTACGTACTGGTCTGTAGACGATTGTATACATAGATTTTTCTTCTTATGTATATATATATATATATCTACATATATTCATCCTTTTCAAATATTTCATTTCTATCTTGGTTGGGTTCTGTTAGGTTGCTCTCGCCTCCAAGTCTGTACAACATCTTGGTTGTGTGCTGGAATTTGGGAAATTGAAAAGACGAACCTTTCGTGTCAGACATCCAACACTTGAGCAAGGTCGAACCAGTCGGATCCTGCCGGTTTTTTGAACGCTCTCTGAGTGACATAGTGGTTAACGCCATGGTCAACTAAGTCAATTGTGTTTGATTATGGTAAATACATGGTAAATACATCTAAATACCCACTAGAGAATCCAGATTCAGAACATTTACTGATTCGCACCCGCAGAGAACGACAATTGCGAACCGACTCAATGCGATTCCCTTCTTTTGGGCATCTCACCAAGACCATAGTGCACACAGCTGGTGTCATATATCATATCATTGATCTGTGCAGATGGCTGGCTGGCCTGTCTGCAATCTGCTGTCTTTCAGTCGGAAGTTTGAAAACTCAAACGGATCTTCTTTTTGGCTCTTTTTCGCTGCAACTAGCACAGGCGAAACGCTCCCCTAAAATGTTGTCCAATGCCAATACCATCCAAAAAACTAGGTCTTGGAATTTTGTTTCTTTTCTTGTCAGGCGATCGCGGAAAAGCTGCACGGCCACGTGAAGGAAGCAGCTGAGTCACCGCATGCAAACTACGTGTTGCAGAAGGCCGCTGCTCTCACTGGCTGGAGTGCCTTCATGCCTTTCAAACGAGGATGCCTAAGGTTGGAGCATGAATGAACAGCTTTGTTTCCTTGTTCCTTCAGAAACACTTTCTATGCACTAGACAAAAGCACTTTTCCTCGTGCCTCGTGTGACGCGAGGTGATCGAACGGCTGACCCCACCAACCTCTTCCTTCATTGCTGCTGAGCTGCTTCCGCATGTGCAGCGCTTTGTGACCAGCTCAGAGCATGGCACAGGTGACGCAGCACCAGGGGGCACCAGGGGGCACCAGGGGGCGCCAGGGACCTTCCGAGGCTCGTCATCGTTTCGGATGTCGGATCGTGTGCCGTCTGGTGGCGCTCTGCTCCTCGGAGGCGGGAAGCACAGCGGGAAGCACATCGCAGCTCGCATCGTCAAGCAGCATGGTCAAGCCCCACAGCCATCGCAGCGAGGGAGTCCCTTGGAGTCCCTTGGAGTCCCTGCGACAGGAGACGACTCAGATGCTGCTGGATGCATTGCTGCATGATGATGCTGAGGCCCGGTCTTGCCATGCCTCGCCCCCGTTTGAAGCATAGCACTTGGAGTCCAGGCCCTGGATCTATGCAAGCACAACTTTGGGCATCACGTCGTCCAAGCCATCTTGGAGCACGGCAGGACATAGCAAGCAGATGCAAGCAGCAAGCAATGGCTAATATTGGCTAACCTGGTTTGGTTTTGTAGGTTCTATGCATGCAGCTGAAGCATGCTGAAGCTACTTCGTCTGCAGCTCACTTGTAAATGGACCTGGCCACAGTAGGTTTAGGTTCCAACCTGCACATCCTCGTTGTTCAATGGCATTTCGACAGGATGGCACATGATTCCCAACGAGATCCAAGGCCTGTATTGGCTCGTGCAATTCCTCACAAGAAATAAGACCACACATACTTGGTCAGTCCTCGGATCTTGTTTTATGCGATTTCGTTGACATAGCCCCGTGATCTTCCTGAATTTTTACATCAAATTACTAAATCTTTGGGTTTTGAAAGTTTCTTGACGTCAAATCCTCCCTCTT
Source organism: Symbiodinium kawagutii (assembly GCA_009767595.1). NCBI lineage: Eukaryota > Dinophyceae > Suessiales > Symbiodiniaceae > Symbiodinium > Symbiodinium kawagutii. The sequence goes on along the minus strand of VSDK01017044.1, from coordinate 71,878 downwards.
TTTGTTTTTCCTTTCCATACTCTCTTCTTCAATTCTTACATCATTTCAGCACCTTGCTCTTGCGGAATGCAAGCATTCGTGAGCGCCCCAATGCCACTTTTGTATTTGTGGCAAGGCCGGATGAGAAGAAGACCATTGCGGACCTTTTGTGCTTCGATTTGCTGGAGATCGCAAAAAACCGAAGTGTTGGGTGCCTAGCCCCATAATCAGATGTAACATGTGAATCCGTGTGACTCAAGTGTCAGGCTTTCTGTGCACAGAGAAGCCATGACTGTCAGCTGAAATTTGTCAATTTCGCTGTGCACATTCCATTCCTCCCGTGAGTCGAGCTATGTTTTGGAAACGGCCCTGAAGCACTGCTCTCCAGAGGACTGACCAGCGAGCTAAGACAATAGAGTCAACCTCCACGGAGATCTACCAGACCAACATTGCCGACATCTACCAACCAACAAACCTACATTTAATCGCTTTGAAATTCATCCAATGTCAAGATTCGTGAAATAATTCGAGGGTTTTGCTGTGCTTTGTTAAAGTTTGTGATGAAGGACCAGCAACGAATGGTGCAATTCTTGGTCCAACCAGACATTGTCGTAGGCTCAGATTCTCTTTTTGCCTAAGGACGTTGGCTGGGAACCCCATCAATCCTGCCATTGCCATCTCAATAGTATCTTGCATTGGTTCGATCTGGTTAGCAGTTCTTTGCAGTTCTCGACCCTTATGCCTTCTCTTTCAAACATGCAGAAGAGAGGTGTCCAAAAAGTGTTGCCATATGGAAACATTTTCATCCAACGGTGGGTTACTCCACGATAGGTTTCCGAGCTTGCCAAAGCCGACTTTGGTGTGTTCGTGGTTCGTACCTTGCTGAAGCATCCTTCTGTCAATGCGGAGGCCGGCTGATTCCATAAAATTGCATTCGTTCACAGAGCACATAGAAAGTGGGGAGATGATTACCACTGGCAGAAATGAAATTGCCATAATGTGCCAAGATCTGTTGCGCTGCAAACGGCTGTGGCAAGAGATGTTCAAAAGAAAACTATCTAGGCAACCTCCGAGTTATGGACAACTGCACCACTAGGTGGTAGCACATGTCAAGAAATGGCCTGGCAAAATGCAGATGTGGCAGATGTGGCAGACGTCCCAGATGTGCACGGTGAGTTCTGTGCTTGTTGCAGCACGCTTGTCCGGACGGAGCGGAAAAGGTTCTCACAGAGTAAAGCTCCGAAAGAGATGCGCACCGTTGTGGCGCGAGGACTCTTATATCCAATGGCATTACAGATGTTTTTTTGAATTGTAAAGATACTTTTTTTAAATCTCCAAGGGATTTTACATTGAAGATGTTTTTTAGAGATAGATTCGCTCTAAGGGAAATTTACATTGAAGCCTCGCACGAAACGCTTTTTTTCCAGAAGGTTTTCAATTTTTTGAGGCAGGCGCAATACTTTGTGATAGTGCACTTCAGTAGGTTTGGTGATGGCTTAGATTTCCTCTGGGCGCGTCTTTTGGACGATGTAGGTCTGTTTGTGGCAGGCGCAGACTGGCGATGCCGCTGAAAAACTTCCAGACCATGCTGGGCTGTTCTGTTTGATGCGGGCTTCCAGAATGTTCCAGAACCTGGCAGAGATCGGCCCCCATGCCCTACTATATCTCCACCTTTGATATAGCACAACGCTGGGATTAACTCTCCCCAGAGGGACATTTTTCGCACTGCAGAAATCGTAGCATGCGCAGCAGAAAGCAATTTGGCAGACAGATAGACAGATAGAATCAGATAGATAGGGAGATAGGTAGATAGATAGATAGGTAGAGAGGTAGACAGGTAGATAGGTAGAAAGGTAGGGAGGTAGACAGGTAGATAGGTAGATAGATAGATAGATAGATACAGTAGATAGATAGATACAGTAGATAGATAGATACAGTAGATAGATAGATAGATAGATAGATAGATAGATAAATAGATAGATAAATAGATAGATAGATAGATAGATAGTTAGAGAGAAAGAAAGAAACAACTATGTTTCATCTCTCTTGTCTTGCAGGGACAATCCGCGCAAACCTCACATAAACATAAACATCACCAAATCCATTCGAAACTTGCACCTCGCTTCGTTTAGGTACTTCGGCTAGTTAGCAATAGATTATGTGTTGCCAACTGGGTCAGTGTATCAGCGGATGTTCCAGCTGGCAGGTGTTGGTTCAGACTGTCCCCGCGCTGGCTGACGTGATGAACAATGATACCGCTTGAGCTTCTCAAGTGACATCCCTGTGTGCTGTGCGTGTTCTTGGGTGACATGTGGTACCGCAGAACACAAGGAAAACATGCAACTCACATTCTGAATTTCAATCCAAACAAGGATTTCTAGTGCCAAGTTCAGAAAATCGCACACCTTTGACGCACAGTGTCTATGAAAGCATCAGGTCTCGGCACTCAATAGTGGGCTGAGACCTTTGTCCCGTTGTGGCATCTTGCCTGGAGTGCTCTGGCGTTTTGTCGTGCACAGGCAGAAATCCATACATGACCTCATTGGTTTGTACAGCGCTGGTTGAGCTTTGCTAGGAAGCTTTCAACCTGGAACTCAAAGATTCCCAGTGAAAGTGTGCCACTTTGAGCTTTTTTGTTTTGGCTGAGTCGGCCTCATCCAACACTTCACCGCAACACAGCTGTTTCCTTGGCACTGGGATGTGATCCATGGTGTAGTTCGGTCCAGATACTCTATAGCCGAACTCGCCTCACAGAAGTAAAAGGGGACGCTGGCTGCTGATAGCCCGACTCAATTCCTTTGATGTTATTTTCCATCAGATTTTTGTGAGCTCTCGGCATTCACTCAATAGTTTGGTTCCTGTACAAAATTGTTTGGGTAAAGGTAGAGATTTGCTAATATACCGATAGTCAAATATGAGTCCTCCTCGTCATTATGTTCCTAGTCAGGCATCCGTGGTGTATTTTTTCCTTACGAGATTGGCGTCACATACTCGCCTTGTGTCGCTTCAACTTGACAATGTGCTAGTCCATTTGCCTGGTGACATGCCGTTCCCAAGCCATTCCCAGCTCGAAAGCGGAGAAGAAACTACCAACCACTGATACCTTTGACAGAGTTTCGCGGACTTGCTGCACCCTGTCGTGTCCGCGGCTCACCCTCTGGTTTTCTCCAATGGAAAGGAAAACATTTGTGAAGACTCAGATGTTGCCGTCTCACTGATGTAAACAGCGAAGAATCTGTGGTGACTTGGCTTCAGGTGTGAAGTGATGTCAGTTTACGAACCAGCGATGTCAATGCCTCTCCAGCTCCAGGGCCAGGTGAGTCGTGATTTGTCCAAACTTTCAGGACATGAACATGGCTCAGATGGCTCAACAGGCTCAACCCTATGTGGTTGCGATGCTGGTGGGGCACCACGGTTCATGAACATTACAAGCACATCAAGCACCGGATGAGATGAAAGGCAGAGATGAGTGTGGCGGAATGCTTAGCAAGCATGACGTCATGGCCCTGGCTGAGGTGCCGGCAGATTTGATGACCCCTGCAAACGCGCAGGTGCAATATGGAGATCTCTGGCACTTCTTAGAGCATTTTGATTTGCATGATTTTATGGTTCCTTTTGGCTCGGTGTGAACCGACTCAATCTTTGAGGTGGTAACCAATTGCAGCCCTGCCAACCAGAGCGACACTTATGTCGCTTATGCCCGAAATGCTGGTCAGGACCGGAAACAGGGTCAAGAGATTCTGGAAGAAAGCGAGATTTGAGACATTTCTATACATTTCATTGCATTTCTAGGGCATGTCCACTTGGCTTTCAAATCAGGAGGTGCAGTGGCCCTTTCAAGCACCTTACTCAGCCATGGGGCAAGGATCCATGGAGTGAGGGCCTCAAGCAATCTCCCAAGATCATCAGACATCCGTAGACATCCGTAGACATCTCAAGGATCCCTCCGTTGCAGTGATTCCGAGATGTTTCTTAGTTTGCCTGTGCCGATCTTTGCCGTTGTGGATCCCGCACCAAGGAATTCATCGTACTCTGAAAGTTACAGACTGTACGATGTGGGGGCCCCCACGGCTGAGATCAATCCAGTGACTGTTCGGCCTCTTGAAACCGGAGGGTCTTTCTGGAGTACAACTACAGGTTTGCGCAGACCCCTTGTTGACCGGATAAAACCCCCTAGCTTTCGGTTGCTTCTCGGGCCTCAAATTATCCCAGCTAAAGCTATGTGCATTCGGTGCCGCGGGCGGTTTTGGAGGCTTTCGCTGGCTTTATTTGTTGATCGGGAGATGGTTGCATGATGTTGAATGCATAAATTGCTGTTTGATGTGTATGATGAGGTGTATTATCGTAGAATGTCAGTACAGATCATCGTAAAATGTAAGAGCGTAAATAGATGCACACAAAGATGCTATTACATGAATTTGAATGATATCATATATGTACCATTCATGTGATATAAACATATATTGACTCTTACTTACTTACTTACTTACTTACTTACTTACTTACTTACTTACTTACTTACCTTACTTACTTGCTTGCTTGCTTGCTTGCTTGCTTGCTTGCTTGCTTGCTTGCTTGCTTGCTTACTTACTTACTTACTTACTTGCTTCTTATATGTATATATATATAGATATATATATATATATATACACGTACATATATATATATATATTTGTTCGAATATATATATATATATACATTTGTTTATCCAAACCTATCTATCTATCTATCTATATATATATACTATATGTATATATATATATAGATTTGAACTATATATATATATATTATACTTTTTTATTCATATATATATATATACCGTATATAGATGTATCTATCCATTTTTATATAGTCTACATGTGAACGTTTGAGATCATTTCCCACACTTAACCACTGATCAAGGCCGGTCCACGGCACAGGATGCGTGGCGAAATGCCGAAAGTGGCCGCTCTCGCCGTCCACGTGGTACTGGTGGGAAAAAGCCCAAGGCAGGTGCAGAGCCGCAATGGCAGCAGAAATCCAAGCTGATTACCATATGCCGAGCTGTACTTTTCCACATTGCACAGCTCAAAAGTTGGAATCCCATCCAGTTTCTGAACTTTAAGGTGTGTTTTTCGAAGCAGGTGTGTGGGTTTTCTTCATACACTGCAATTAGAGGCACCTGGAAAAGTCTCTTCGACGGGTCGTCGATTCGAGGACTGGAAGCGGATTGATGAACTCAGTTGTGTTTATCTAATCTGTCATTTGGCAGTGGGTCGAAACCCTGTACCCCTGGTTCCCTGTCATTAACCATGATTTTCCCTATGGTTGGTTGTTATCCACCATGAAATTGGTTCATTAATATTGACCCGTAGCATCCGATAGCCATTTCAAGACCATGTGCATAGCATCCATTGGGTCAGTGTAGGACGATGCCAGGACAATGCTGCAATTCTGGACGCGGATGAGTCTGCCAAGCTTCGTAAGCAAATGGAGGCGCCCAACGAACACATGGGGTGCGAGAAGATTAAGAAATGGGCGGGGATACATTGAGATAGGTTGGCAAGTTTTCTATGAAGCACGATTCATCAGCATGGGGAAGGTTCCAGATTAAGAATGCAAGTAGGTGTGCCAGCTGGGGCCTGTGTTTGATATTGGTTTCCTTTGACCTGTAGGCTGGCAGCCACGAGGAAAAGGTTGCGGCCGTTGCCCAAATCCTGGAATCTGCAACTGAGATGCAAGAAATTTCCGCATCGTCAGAAGTCACCCAAGACATGAAAAGAAGTGCAAGTGAGTGCATTGTTTGGGATGGGTTGTGCTGTGATGTAATAGCCTTCAATCGGATGTGGAAAGTGGATGAAAGTGGACACATGTGAAAACACATGGAATGCTGTAGCTCAGCTTAGGCATGGCCTTACTCCCAGCATCCACTTGGCTGTCGTTTGGTGCGGCGCTCAAATTGACAATTGAGCTTTAGTTATTTCAGTACTGGCGTCATTCTGCGACATAAATCGCATGCGGCAAGCTTCGTTTTGAGAGAGGATTCACAGACACAGACCAGCCATTCTCACCATTCGGATCCCTTCGGTGGGCATCAAACAAGGGCTTGAAGAGTCGGTCACACGTATCAGACGTTGCGTTTTGCCTACGGTTGGCTTGTGTCAGGTCCACTTTGGACCCACATTGCCATGTTGAACACAACAAGTTGCCCTGTTGTTGGCCCCAACTGTCATTTTGTGAACCTCCCCCAGCTTCCTGGGGAAATTTGCCCTGGAATTACAAGCTTTTATCAATCTTTTCAGAGGCTGACAAAGCCAAGAAAAGGGTTGAAAGATGCAGAAACTATGAAAGTCATTGACCAATTGCCTCCCATGAACTCGCTTGCCATTGACGGTACTCAAGGTGCAACTTGCAATCGAGAAAAGCTTGCCTGAAGTGGGTAAGGCTTGTGATGGCTTGTAGTGCGACGATGTCGTGCTTATCTTGAATTCAATGTTTGCAGCAAGGGCTTCAAATGTAGGGAGACTTGCTTCTCACGTCTCTGATGATGATTGTACTGTGCTCTCTACATTGCAATGCTGTAGTAATGTCTTATGGGCACAGGCAACAGATTCACCCCAAATTTTGTCGCCATGACTCCAGTACCAAGGTCTAGTCGGTGGAATGTTTTTTTTTTTTTTTTCCGTGTGCTGTGAGGCAATTGCTGAAAAACTGCGGGGCCATGTGAAGGAAGCAGCTGAATCTCCGCATGCGAACTACGTGCTGACGAAGGCTCCTGTCCCTGAAGCATCTTTTTGGCCTTCAAACGATGTTTGGTGCCTGTAGAACGGGAAAACGACAGATGAATTAAGATGAAGCTAGATGAAGAAAACATCTTCCATATCTTTCTTTTCTTTCCCAAAGACTTTTCCTTTTAGGCGCCTTGTGTGAACTGTGACGCAAGGTGATCGAACAGCTAAACCCAGCGGCCTCTTCCTTCATTGCTGCTGAGCTGCTTCCGCATGTGCAGCGTTTTGTGACCGGCTCAGAGCATGGCACAGGTGACGTAGCACCGGGGGGCACCAGGGGGCACCACAGGGGGCACCAGGGACCTTCCGAGGCTCGTCATCGTTTCGGATGTCGCATCGTGTGCCGTTTGGTGGAGTTGGGCTCATCTCAGGCGGGATTCCACCGTGAGGGCCACATTTTGGAGGTTGCTATGAGAGTTGAATCAGAACAGAAGTGGTTCTTCAGATTTTGTTAGCGTGCTATCTTGAGGAAGGTTTCTTGTAAGACGTCGTTTATAAAGCTCATGTTTGTGAAGTATGTAGTCCAAATTGATTTTTAGGTTTTTTCTAAAAACAATTTTCTAAAAACAACTTACATATTTCGATCATTCTCATTTCTCTTGACCAGGGTGGCCCATTGGTTCAGAATGCTCAACAATAAGTATGGATCAATGTCGGTTGATGCTTGGTGCCCGTTGTACCACATCGATTGAAATTATCACGTCTCTTGACTTCGGTGGCCCAACCCTGGTTCAGGACGAATGTCTGTTGATGCTCGGTGCCTGTTGTGTTAAAGCAGGATTTGTTTTGCAGCTGCAGCAACTTTCCTTCTACAGTAAAACTGCTGTGCCTAAACGCTTGTACCTGGATTGCCTGTCTTTAGGCACAATACAAGCGCTGTGCCCTAAACCTGATGTTTCTGCGTGGAGATGGCTGCCGTTACATTAAAAGTACTGCCTTGATAAAGACTGCCGTACTAAATACACCTTTGTACTTGGATGTGCCTTCATTTAAACTGCTTTGCCCAAGCTCTTGTGGTTGCATGTGGCTGCCCTTAAGCACATTGAAATTGCTGCGTTTAAACGTTTCTACCTGGAACGCCTGGGGTGAGGCACATGGCTGTGCCCAAACGTTTGTACCGGTATGTGCCTGCGCTAAGGCTCATTAGAATTGCTGCGCAGAAATGTTTGTGCTTGGATTTGCCTGCACTAGAACTATTGTGGCTCAATATTTTGTAGATCTGCATGCCCGGCACATCAAAAACTTGCCTGCCGCCCAACGCACCCTGCTTTCGGAAAAAGGGCTGCTAGCTTTCATTTCGCGCGTGTCAGTTTTTCAAAACATGTGTATATTCTGTATAGTATTTGCCACCCATTTGCATTTGTATTGTGAACATCGGGTGGCGCACACATATATACACAGAGAACATCACACAATAGTTCAAACATACCTACACATCAAAGGGCGGTTATCATTTTTGTACAAGTTGGCGTGCGTGGTTTTTATTTTTCCAGATGCATCGGCAACGGCATATTGCTATGTTCATTGGTATATTGGTGAACTTGCGTCCTAATTGCTGGCAGTGTTGAAAAGAATGAAGAACACATACTCATGGGTGCCCTGATGGTGAAAAAAACCGCGAACATAAAAGGATTAAGTAACATATTGAACATGGCTACATTAAACACTCCACGATGATACTGTATAGGGATGCGTTCCGATCATGATTCGGATTCTCCAATCGTTGTCATTCCCAACTGTTCTACTCATTGTGCAAGTTGAACAGGACAGCGTCCACCAACTGATCAAAGAGCTGCTGATTGACCCCCAGGAGGTCTCTCACATGGAGATGTCATTGACGCACCATATGCTTTGATTCCATTCGCAAATTTGCAGAATCAGAATCTGACAGATGATGCACTTCTTTTTTGAATTTCTCGGCTATTGCTCTTCATGATTTCAAGCGCTTTCCAAAAACTCGCGAATCCAAGTGGATCCTCTATGCTTTCCAGGCGAACAACCTTTGCAAGCACAACTTTGGCCATCATGTGGCCCAGTCCATCTTGGAGCATGGGAGGTTGGGGGACGAATCCGAAGTCCCATGGTCTAAATTTTTCAAGTAAACATGGGCCTAAGGTCCAGTTTTGATTTGGATCCATTTTTCTTGTAGCGCTTTGCCTGTTTCAGATGACGACGACCGTGCGGCATAGACTTCAAGAGTTCGTCTCATGTGGATTCCTTCCTAAATTCCGGACCTTTCGGATTCCAAACCGTTGCACTTCTCACCATCCTTGGCATCAGATTGCCTTAAATAACAACGGACGATCCTTTTGCAACAGAGCGGATCCAGTTGCTACAGAGTGTGTGGTGCTATGGCGTGCTGGCCTAGCTGTTGTGTATTTTGTTGTCCCTGGAGCGCCACATGCTGGTCTGGTGCCACCCAGTGCTGCTACCTGTGTTGTTGCCAAGAGATAGGCTACCACCCAGTACTGGAATAATTAGTACCATTGGCCAAGAGAAAATGAATGAACATGAAATGTTGAATTGTCCCTACACTCTTTGGGGTGGTCTATGCGCCCGTGATGTTTTTCTAACCCTTCGAGCCCCTCGTCTTGCGGACCACAACCATTCATCAGCATGTTGGTGGCGAGGCTGGAGGAGAAGAAGATCATTGCGGACGTACTATGCTGTGATTTGTGGGAGATCGCTAAAAGCCGAAGTGTCGGGCACCCGGCTCTTGCCAAAAGACAGATCACATATGATCACATGGTGGTTTCTGAAAATAGGGGTCCCCTAAATCATCCAATATTAGCAATTTAGAGTACTACACGAACCATTTTGGGAGGTCCCATATTTTGAGAAACCCCCATATGCAACAAGGAAATGCATGTGATTCTGTGTCAGGCTTTCTCCAAAATCACGGGAGATATCAGCTGAAATTTGTCCAAGACAGCTGGGCACATTCCGTTTATTCCTGAGGCAAGCTATGTTTTGGAAACAGCCTTGTCTTACTGCTCCCCAGAGGACTGACCAAAATACTGAATTAGAAGGGCAGATCTGTGGAGATCTACTGAACCAACATGAGTGTCGTTATGCTTTGTTTTCTTGTGACACTTTGTGAAGGACCAGCAACGAATGGTGCAATTCTTGGTCCAACCTGACATTGTCGTAGACTCAGATTCCCTTCTCGCCTAAGGTCGTTCGCTGGGAACCCCTCAATCCTGCCATTGCCATGTTGCACTGGTTCGATCTGGTTAGCGGTTCTTTGCAGTTCTCGACTCTTATGCCTTCTTTTTCAAACATGCAGAAGAGAGGTGTCCAAAACATGTTGCCGAAACATTTTCATCCAACACCACCTTAGGTTTCTGAACTTGCCAAAGCAGACTTTGGCGTGTTCGTGGTTCGTAGCTTGCTGAAGCATCCTTCTGTTGACGTGGAGGTGCCCGGGTGAACTGAACGCCTTCGTTGACCATGAAGAGATTCGCAGACGTTGGATCTTACTGCAACCAGCTCATGGAAGAGATCAGAAGATCATCCATAGCCAACTCTGGTCAGTGCATCGCCATTTTTCTGGTCCTAATAATGGAGAGGTAGCTGGATAAATCTGGACAGATATCGATGTTCTGCCGGGCAGGTGTTGGTTCAGACTGCTCCTGCGGTGGCTGATGTGATGAGCAGTGAAAGCGCTTGAGCTCTTCTCAAGTGGCATATCAGAAGGTCGCACAGAAGCACGCAGAAGGTGTGCAATTTCCGAACTATTTGGTCTCACTGCTGAGTCGGCTGAGACCGCTGTCCCGTTGTGGCAACATGCCTGGAGTGCTCTGACGTTTTGTCGGGCACAGGCAGAAATCCATACCATGTAAAGGATCATCAGACCCATTGATTTGTACAGCCTTGGCTGCCGGAGTTTCGCTAGGAAACCTGCAACCTTAAGGGAGATGTCCAGAGTTTATATAGCCGACATGGCTACAAGGACTTGCCAAACTGAGGCAAAATAGTTGTCTGGCTGGCTGCTGAGATTTTTCTGCTGCCGTTGTTCGTTTTCATTTTTTTCCGACCTTAGTGGAGTGGCTGGACAACTGTTGGTCTCTTCAAGGCTGCATTGGAGGAAGATTGCTTGAGACCATGTAGTAGTGACGGAGTAATTGAGTCTGGAACGTGTTGCTCAAGCTGCAAGTGTCCATGCCACGCAAAAGCCATAGAACCGCATCAGATATTGGACTTGGAATGTTTCAGTGATTCCAACGCTTCTCTACCCCAAAGGGGGGCATGCAAAAAACACACACACACTGCCACTGCCCCTTCATCCAACCCTGGCATTTGACGCATTTGCATCACCCACCCTTGGGGGGGTTGCTGTTTTTTATTGGTTAAATTACAATTTCTGATATACTTATGTCACACTACCTATGGGAATTGCTGTTTTCAATGGATATCTGGTTGCGATGCTTGGCTACATGATTTTCTCATGATGAACATCTGGCTTCAAATCTGTTGAGGGGGTTTGCACGAAGACTTTCATCGCAATGAATTTTGCACATTCTTGGGACGCGCTGCCGGGGGAAATTGCGCTTTTCTCGATGACGATCGCCTGTAGCAGCGGAAGCGCTCCGCTTCAGGGTGTTTCAAGAAACAGGGGCGCAATGCCCTTCTTGCCCGCCCCAATTTCACACGCCGATCGGCACGGCGCCGCGGCTCTACGCTGGACCCTTGTAAATTTTTCCATGCATGCAAATGGTTTGTCTAGGCATTCCAGCGAAATGGGGGCGTTCCGTGATGTTAGCGCAATAGAGAGGGAACCGTTGAGTTTCTGTTCAAGCCCGTTTGCAGCGCATGGTCTGGGCAACTCCCTGGGTTGCCTTGGGGCTGCCATGGCTTGCAGCAGGAGCATCCCAGGTCACCGACAGCAGTGTTCGCGCGAGGGGCATGTTGCGTTTCTTTGGCAAGCCTTGCTGAAACAGCGTTCAGCTCCAAACGTGCCCCGCAGGTCTTGAGCTTCGCCTTCAAAAACCTTTGTGCGGGAGACATTGTGTTAAAAGACTGGGGCGTGGTGATCCCTGCTGGCAGCCTCAAAGAGGCCGGGGTCTACGGATTTGATCATTGAACGCTTGCGAGACAAGATGGCCACCAATAGGAGCATAGCCAAGTGACCCAAAATGCCAATTTTTGACGTTAATTTGATGGTACGTATACTAAGGGGATCTATGGCTGGTGGCGGACAGTTTGTGGACTGTTTTTCCACCGAGAAATGAATGGGGTGAGCAGCTTATATAATTGATGCCTTCATTTCAGTTCCTGATGGTTTCCGGCCCATGGAGATCACGCTCAAAGTCTTTGAAATTGTTCTGTGACATTTGCGCCGGAAAACAAGACAAAGCTACCAGTCTCAACTTTCGCGCCAATCGGAGGTTAATCATTCTCGCAGCGCTGGACTTCAAAGGCTCGGTAGCGCGGAGAAATACAAGTTTGTCTTGTTTTTTTGTCAGAAAGGATTGGGTCATCAGGCCGTGGGTGACGCAGGGACAGTTTGAGTGGGACAAAGCCAAGTGGATGTCATTCCTTCATGCGTGGCAAGCGCAGGATATCATGGCGCTATGTTGGCGGAGCTTGGGATACCGACTTTATCGAGTTTCTTGGTTGATGTTAGTGTCATGCTGGAGCGCGGCCTGGGTGCAGACGTGCCTTCTGCCTTCCATGAAGTGTTGAATTGGCTTGGCCCATGGCCGCAGGCTGAATGGAGATTGGCCAGGCGTTGGGCATCCCATGTACGGCCATCCAAACTATGCCTCGTGGTCTGGCTTCTCTATGTCTAGCAGGCCGCGGGACTCGGTTCGTTTTCGTTGGCTATCGTGTGTTCACATTAGTCGTAGTTCGCGTGGGTCCAGGCCTGTATGGGCATCGCGGGGAATACCCTTATGAAACGCGCAGGAGTGAGACGCGCCAGTTGGCTTTAAGAGACCCATTCATGACCCAAATGTGTTAAGGGATATGCCAGGCTAACGCCACGACCGGGACAAAAACTAATGTTACGCTTGGGGGCTCCAAGCAGAACGGCTAAGGGAAAATGAAACAAAAGCAGCTGTCCAACTACAGGTTCTTCGCCGAAGTGACGTACCCGCAGCCACATGGAACCCTGGCTCGGAGGTAAGGGCCCTTGGTGTCACTTCAGCTGCGCGGCGTAGAGGGGCGGGGAGGTAACCAGAGGAGCGTGCTCTAAAGGGGGTTCCTTGTTCGGTACGCCTTCATCGACCGTTTCTTTCCTTGTCAAACTGGAGTGGCAGGGCGCCGGGCTAGCGACAGTAGTCTGTTAGGAAGGGAACAAGGAGAAGCAGTTAGGGTATTTCATGTATGGAACTCATAGCGCCCCAGACCTGCCTCTTTCTTCCCAACCTGTAGTTGGCCCCCATGCGTGTGTATCGAGATTTGGTGTGGTTCCTTCATTGCAAGCTTTGTTTTTTGGAAAGGTTCAAGATGGTTCAAAGTTAGGTATTTTGGGGCTTCTGGGTTGGAAGGCTAACGGTTGTTTGTACGACATTATGTGAACAGGAATCGAATGTTGCCAACATAATACATGTAGGCGGGCAAACCTATACTTTGCAGCGTTCATGTTATTGAAGTGTTCCAGGGGCTCAGAAATTGCCCTGTCGCAGGCCTGCAATTTTAGATCTTACAGCCCACCAATATTTGGCAACCCCATTCCTGGTGCAGCGCGCATGAGCTGCCGCATATTCCTCAGGACATGTAATTACCGTGTTAATTTTTCAGACCGTTTGATGCCACGGAAACTTCGCGAAAAAGGTCGCAACTATGAATCAATTTCATCATCGTGAACAATTTAGTCGAAAAAACCAATCAAAAAACGCACATGAACGGGGGAGGCGTAGTGGTTTTGCAGAAAACGTCGCGAACCGAGGAAACTGCGCGGAAAGTTTTGCGTAAACCGAAAAAATGTCATGACTGAAGTAGAAACGGGAAACAAATTCACATGTTTTGTTGCTTACAGGTGTGCAAATTTGTGGGGAAAATTTTGCGCGCCTTTTGGTCAAATCTTGCGCCGTCTACATGCTCTATCTACGTTTTCAGCACACGAGGCAGCTGCAGGCTTGCGTGGACAGCGCTTTATGGTAGATTTTGCGCGTTGCGCATTTTAACTTAGTAGCAGCGCCTGAAAACAGCTATGGCAGGCACATGAAGAGTTGTTTTAACTTGTTGCAGATAAGGCCCCGAATTCTTGCAAATCAGGGTTCCAAAATTCGTCGTGGTACCCTTTTGAACTGATGTGTGAGTTTGAAAGGGATTTGGCACACATGTAGCACGTCATGAGGTCAAGTTCCTTCGCAGTTTTTCATCAACTTTCGCCCGCAGGTATGAAGCTTTGGATCCGTTCGGCAAATATGCGTGCCTTGGTCACTTGTGCAGTCGGCCAGCGGTGGTGTTTGATTCCCTCTGAATGACTGGCGCTGCGGTGTTTGACTTGAACAGCAATCCAAACGCGTGGAAACATCAGACCGTGATGACAGCTTAATGTGAATGTGATAGTTTACTCAAAGATGTGTTGTTTTTCAAAACATGACTCTCACATAACATGTTGTTCAGGTGTTCTGACCCGGCTGCTGAACTTCGATTTTCCTTATCCACTTGCCCTTCTAAGGGCACTTTGCGTGCCTTGCCTTCACATCACCTACAGTAACATGTTGAGGTCACTCGTAACAAAGAGCGGAAGTTGCCAATCTGCCACATGCTCCTTAACCTAGTATTTTTGAGGGGTTCCACAGCTGTATACAACATGATACGACGAAATTGTGGCAGTTTGAAAAAACACATCGCTCTGGGATGGTCTGACGGAGCACAGCTTGCGCTTCAGGTTACGATTGCGATTTTTTTGCCACGCAAGAAAGCATTCGCAACTGCTCCAGTGCCTTGGCTGCCCAACTCCGTGGCCATCAGAGATCCACAGGGCATCTCTTAACGTCGTTAACTCCATAGTTTAATGCTGGACGTGCAACTTCAAAACAGTGAATATGGCTCCTGGCCAATGTTGGATAACATTTTTGTCTGATTGCTCAAATGGCCGTTGCCCTGCTGAAGGTTGATGGTGTCACTGTTTTGAGAAGTTGCGTTATTTTCATGATCGGAACCTCGAGGCAACTTCGCACTTTACATGCAGGACTGGGCGGACACCACGGGTTTGAGGCAGCAAACCACAGATCAAGTCCAGTGAACCTGCGCTCCGGAACGAGAGGTCTTGCAGTGCACTGAGGCCGCAAAGCTATGCAAAGTTTCACAATTTTAGGATCGACGAGTCCAGGAGCACTCTTGGGCCATCAACGCCAATGGCACCCGCACGCGTCAGTATGAGTCAACAAAGAATCGTGGCAGCATTTTGTGCTTGTGGCGTCCCAATCAAGGGAAACAATTTCTCGTGGTGACTTGAAAATTTACAAAAACTTGTCAGCACAAGCTCAAAGAACTGGAATTCTTATGCACAGGCAGAAAATCTCGCCACTTGAATGTTCATGACATGAGTGCCTGCAGCCGGACGTGGTAAGGAACATCATCAACTACTGGTGTGCTCCAGAATCTTCAGACTGGAAGGGCTGGGGTGTAGGCCAGGCCAGTCCTGCTGATTTCCTCAGAATTTGCAGCGACACGCTTTAGGAGTGTTGATACTGGTGCATACACATACAAGATACTATAATACTCGTACATTCTAATCAACACGTGTAGATTTATATTGAGGCTCACAATACTTGTCAGTTCTGGTTGATTTGTTTATCAAACGCTTGTCCGGCAATCTTCAGTTAAGTGCCATAGCAGGGACATCCCTCCCTAGTGATGCTGAGCCTTAATCCCTTGCAGCGATATAGGATCTTTCATCGACTGTACCGACAGAGACGTGCCAATCCATTTTAAGGTGCTGAACTCAGAGTTGTGAACACCTCAAGACATGATGTGAGATGATGTGAGATGATGTGAGATGCTGACTTTGCTGATGGCAGTGGAGGATTATCACAGCATTAGTCTGACCTGATTAACCAGCCAGTTATTGATTAACGAACATTACCTTTGGGCAAACTAAGCTGGAAGCTAACAATCACCATTTCTATTCCGGAGGGTGCGCTGCAAACACTGAGGTGACAACCTGTATTGAGCGCGACCAAGCTGGTTGATAAGCTGCCACAGCTGTAGCTCATTGGGCTTCACTTTTGGAGCCACAAGTGCTCAAGATTCGCATCGAAAAGTTCGACACGTTGCAACTGCCTGGGTTTTGGGTAGCATCAAGAGAGGACGTGGAAGGTACCTCCCGTGTAATGGTTACAGTACAGTCATATGATTTTCAGCGGGAAGTTGGACCTTGGCTATATGAAGGGCTGCCAGACACGAGGATTGTGCTCACCGAAGTTGTGATATGTTCGTTGAAGCCATGTCATGTAGGATCGTGAAGATATGGTGGTCTCTCAAAATAGGGAATCCCATAAACTGGTCTTCTCATTAGAAATGGCGAATAAAGGATGATTTGGGGCTATGAGAAACACCCATATTGGTTGGGAATATCTGTTCTCAAGTGATTGGTGACCCCTGCCATGATGGGTTCCTGGACGGTACCACCATTCACAGCGCTTTAGGCTCGAGGCAGCGTTGGTACGCCGCGGGGGAAAACCAGCCAGTGGCTCGTGCGATGTCCAACGCAGTGGAGATTTGATTACCGCAGTGGGTTTTACTAGGCTTTAATCTATGGTCCATGGTTCATTATAGGTCTAGAGACAGTTCTTTGAGTTCAATCCACTATGGACACTTGATGACATTTTTGCGTAGATGATTTCAAAGATTTTCATGCATCAAGCTTGAAGCGGCACCCATATAGACCGGGAGACAGGAGCACGGCGGTTGCTTGCCACCATTTATTTGTAAAGGGCACACAACACAGTCAATGTCTTACGGGTCTTCAGTCAAAATTACATTGAGATTGGCAGCAAGATGCAGTGATGGACTTCATGCTGATTTCATGCTGATTTCACGCAGGTAAAATGCCGTCAAAGAAACCAGCAGCCAAGAAAGGCACAGCACAACCAGTTTGGTGTAGATCGATCACATCTAGCCAAGACTGCAGTCACTACTGCGACATTTCTTTTAACATATGGCTGTGGGTCAAAACCCTGTACCCCTGGTACCCCAATCATTAACCATTGGTTTCCTTGTTATTGTTGCTTATTAACCCCTATTATTGGTTGGTTAATATTGACCCACATCCATATTTTCCTCGATTTGTTTTTCCGCAAAAGAGAGCAAGTCTTCCTTGGAAGGCACGGTCAAAGCGGCGATGAAGGCGCACCACATCGCGATCTCCTTCATGAGCTGAGCTGAAAAATTATCCAGGTTTTTACGTATCTAAAAAATATACAGTTAGATATATAAACAGCCTGAATGTCCATCAAATCGCAAGGTCTCATGTGGTTCGACCTCAGGAAAGTCACCATCGCCTGAGTGATTTTCTAGGTACTTGGATGATAGTTTTTTTTGGGCACAGAGTCGTCACACTTGGTGAGACTCAATTCCTTGCTTCGCTGGATGGCAACAAACTTAAAAGGGCAGCATGAATCGTGCAGCACATGTGTTCCAAAATTAAGACCATGGTTGTTCAACCACATAAAGCTGACAAGCAAAAATTGGCCGAATGATGATGTCGAGCAGCGTTTAAATCACGCGCCCACGCTCCAAACTCTTGTTCTCTTGTGCTCTCAGCCGTTAGATCAATTTGAGAGGCTTCACAAGGGTTGGCTGGTCATTGAACCTTCGGGGTTGAACTGCCTGCTGGAGAGGAGGTCATCGCCATCATCAGCGCTATCAATCATTGGAATGAATATCTACTGTATATGCCAAGCACTACTACATCATGACATCAGGATGTTTGACAGATCACGAATTCCTCTGGTACCCTTCAGCGCTGCTTCAATGTGTGTTGTCTTGATTTTCTTTCAATTTTGAGGCACTTGAGATACCGTGATTTGGCAACGGCCAGAAGATACAGTATTGAATGGTTTGGTGCTCAAACGTTCGCAAACCTAGGACATCCTCAGACCAAATTGCACGTTGATTGACGGTGCTCTTGTCGGAAGGCTCCCTTGAAGAAGCCGGCCGCGCTGAAGAAACCTGCTGCGAAGGCGAAGGCCTTGGGATTCGCTCGGTGGTGGTTTCACTGGTTGATCGGTTTGCATTATTTTCAACGGTATACGCGGAAGATGCCAACTGGAAGATGACTTCAAGGTGAAACTGCCAACTGGCTTTCGTTTTGCATTATTTTCAACGGTTTCACTGGAAGATGTGGAATGGGGGGTAGAAATGACTTCAAGGTGAAACTGCCAACTGGAAGATACCTTGGAGACACAAACGGAAACTGCACAGGAAAGGAAGTGGCTGAACGAAGTCTTGAAAACATAGAATCCATTGGTTTTGTAGTTTCCAGCCTCTTATTTTTTTGACTTGGCAGTCGTGGGATTCATATGAATACACCACCCCCTCTACTAACTACCCCCTCTACTACTTTACAATAGCTAGTGATTTTGCCTCCGAAGCATAGCTTGAATTTTGCCAGGTTCCTGCAACGCAGCAAGCTGTTAATTCTCTGCCAAGCTGTTAGGGCTGGTTGACCTGTCGATCGTTGCTAACACTGTCCAGGAGAGCCAATTGAAACAGATTGTTGCTATTTGTTATTCTAGAATTATTCTTGTTATATAACATATTGTTGATATTCTTTATATAATAGTTGTTGATCCATTTGTTGCTTGTTGTTCTGTGAGTATGCCCTAGGATTTACCCATGAGCAACTCTTGGATTTTCTTGACCGTTGTCAATCATTCTTAATAAGAAACTACCGTATACGAGGTGGCCCCACAACAGTCACAGCTTGGGTGATAAACTCTTGCAACTGGTAGTTAACCCTGGTTAAGTTAGTTGGAACCCTAAGTTCGCCTAACGTAACTAGGGGAACCAACGAACTTAAGTTAGTATAACTACTTATCAGGCTGGTGGTTCTAAACACTTTTCATTGTCCCTTGGATGGTTGACTAATACTTTTCACAGGGGTGGTTCAACCACCAACCAGTTATGATCATCATTAGCCATTATAATCAGTATATCAACCACTAATTAACCACTAATTAACCAACCAAATCAGTATATTAACCATAATATTACGTATGTTAGTTGAATGGTTGGGTGACCACCTTCTAGCTGCCATTTGGAAAGTCTTGTGACAGGCTGCCTCGAAGTCAAGCCGCGCAAGGAGCTGAGGATGCAGATGAGAGAACCATCGGGAACGGTAACCGTAGGAAACCATAGGGAACCGTAGGGAACCATAGGGACCCATCCCTAAAACGCTTGGCTTATTTCACTGGCTGATCTTCAGAGATCATCAGCTAGTCCGAAAGAGCTTACCCTGGGTGTTCTGCATTGTTCTGCCACATCTGGAGAGAGTCGATCACCATTCTGGTCAGTTTCCAGTTGTCATTCCTATCTGGGACGACTTGTAACATGTTGGGGGCCCATGAAATGCCGATGCCCAGTTTATGCTGGTTTGCTCCGTAGCGGCTGTGTGCACGCCCGAGGCTCCGAAAGAGCTCAAGGACCGCTTCCAACAAAGTTGCTTTATGCTGGGATGGGCCACCAACCATCACCCAATGGTAAATCAATGGCTGATGGTTGGGAGGGATCTTAGGTATCCTTATGTCGCTTTGTTGCTTGCTCTTCGACTTTTCCAAATTCTCGGTGTCCTCCCGTCATATTTCCCGAGATTTCTTGCCACAGCTGAAAACAATCGGACCAATCATTTGCAGTGAGCATCCTACCAAAGACTTTGTGGATCACCAGCGATTACCAATCAACAGCAACCAACAGCAACCAACAGTAACCAACGGTGACCAACAGCAACCAACAGCAACCAACAGTAACCAACGGTGACCAACAGCAACCAACAGCAACCAACAGTAACCAACGGTGACCAACAGCAACCAACAGCAACCAACAGTAACCAACGGTGACCAACAGCAACCAACAGTGACCAATAGTGACCAACAGCAAACCAATAGTAACCAACAACAGTACCCAACGGTAATCAGCAATAATCAACAGTAACCGATAGTAATTGTAACCTGCAACCAACAGCGATCAACAAATGACCAACAACGTGGTCGATTCTTACTTTGTTTGGTTACAGCCAAGTGCTGGGAGGCTTTGGAGGCTCGAGTGGTGAACCTGGAGCGAAGACCAGATAGGTGCCATGGGGTCAAGGCGTCGGTTGCTGTTTGATCAAGCTGGTCTTGATGCATGGATTTTGATCAAGTCAGCTGTTGATGATAAGTTCTTCTCTCAGCTTGTATAAGTATAAGTTTTTCTCTCAGCTTTTTGTTCCCCAGAAAGCTGACAAGCTATAAGGGGTTCTTACTTCTCTATGGTAGGGCTTCGAATCGGCGCTTTTGTTTGCCGCTGCTCTGCCGCTGCTCATGCTTGTCTCCCTTTGTCTCCCCTTTGTCTCCCCTTTGTCTCCCCTTTGTCTCTCTTTGTCTACCCTTTGTCTCCCTTGTGGCTCTGGATCGGCGCTTTGTTTGCTGCTGCTCTGCCGCTGCTCATGCTTGTCTCCCTCTGTTTTGCCTTTGTTTTGCCTTTGTCTCCCCTTTGTCTCCCTTCTGGCTCTGGATCCACGCTTTGTTTGCCGCTGCCGCTGCTCATGCTTGTCTCCATTTGTCTCCCCTTTGTCTCCCCTTTGTCTCCCCTTTGTCTCCCCTTTGTCTCCCCTTTGTCTCCCCTTTGTCTCCCCTTTGTCTCCCTTGTGGCTCTGGATCGGGCTTTGTTTGCCGCTGCTCTGCCGCAGCTCATGCTTGTCTCCCTTGGTTTTGCCTTTGTCTCCCCTTTGTCTCCCCTGTGTCTCCCCTAAGATATATGAACATGTTATTGTAAACAAACCATGCAATTCAAAACACAGGTTTATGGTACACATCCTGGAAGTCCTTGTGCGCCATGCGCCCGCTATCTGGGGTCTATGCTGGTATAATTTTTTTCGTACTGTGCTATAATGGAAGATCCATACTATGCTGAAACAGCATGAGCCAACATGAACCAGCACATTTGTTTTGACATGGTAAATTACATATTTACATCTATTTAGTATGGCTGACCTAGGGGCAGTTTACTTGCACGACTAGCCTCGGTCGTCAACCACCAGCCCGCCGTTGTTCGCCGATCACCTCCTCGTCGTCGATCCTCGCGCGCAGGTGGAAGCGCGTCGCCAGGATGCTGAAGAAGGAGCTATTCTCTGGCAGTCAACCGGTATCGAGGCTGGAAATCACCGGTATTGATAGGTAAAACCATGATAGTGATGAGAAAACCGTGATAGTGATGAGATTAATTATCTGGTAAATAGATAGATCTCTGGAATTGTCTACTTCCAGGTTACTTTTCCAGAGGGTGATTCTTGGAGGATCTTCCGAGTTAGTGGTGAGTGAGGATGGTTAGTGACTACCATCAGTGATTGCATTCATAAATGGCTGATAACCATGGTTACTAACAACAGCCATCCATGGTCAAACATGGATTACTTAGTATACTTGTGGAAGGTCATAACCAACGGCAAGCAACGACAACGAACAACACTATAATAGTTTCTATGGTCAAGATTCATTGCAACCATCAAAGACACGTGAGATCGTGGTTGATACAGCAATCATGAATAATCGCTATTGGCGTTAGGCAACAATCACCAACAACAGTACGTTCAACACCGTTTGTCATTAGATACTGCTAGGGTTATCGAACTTTTACTTGTTCACAAGCTGTGTGACAGTCACTCACTGGTTGCTTGTTACAAAAGGCTTCTCGTCATAACAAAGGGTTCCAGATGACTACCTGCAATGATATACATACATAGCTACAATATTCGTAACTACGTATGTGACTGTCGTAATTGTAATAGCTGCAACAACTGTAACAACTGTCTATATACACAATGATGATGAGTCCAACAACCATGGCAGATGAATTTAAAGCCAAAACGAATCTGATCCTTCCAGATCTTTCTGTCCATCAGAGTGTTGCTCATCAACAACAGTATTTTTGCCTCTAAAGAACCCCCAGTTTTTCTTCTGTGTCGCTTGCTTGAATGCTTGGTTGACTGGTTGGTTACTTGCTGGTTGGTTGCTTGCCTTCACCATGATGGCTATGTGCAGCAACTATTTCCCAGTTTTCATAGCTCTCTTTATCATCAGAATTAGTTCGCATCTATTTTTCATAGTTCTCTTAATCAGAAGTTTGGCAGTGTTTAATAGTTCTGCCAATCACCTAACCACCTATTTTTCATGGTTTGGATCTATTTTTCATAGTTCTGCTAATCAAACTACCATAGATTGTTTCACCATCAAATGATTATCATAATCAAAATCTGCTAATCTAATCAACCAATGGTTACACCATCTGGTTGCTAAGTATGCTGCCAGTTCTGCTAAATCAAATAGCAAACTATGAAAAATCGACCATCACCTGACAGCTTTGATGGTTCTGCTCATCAAATCGCGTCACCATCAGCAGCAGTCACCACGGCTGCGGCTCTCCAGGAGCTACCTTGGCTCAAGGTTGAGCGCTTCCTGGCGTCGGATGGCTCCAAGATGACCATCCCAGAGGAGGCGCCTGCGCGCCTGCGCGCCAGTGAAATGGTGAAGTTTCAGGGGGCGAATCCATGGCGAAATCCATGCGAAATCTATGGATTTCATGGCAGACTCAATGGTTCATCGTGTCCAGTGCACCCCTTGCCCATCCCAGGTGTGTCATTTTTGTTTCGCCACACCAAGAATTTGGGGGTGTGCGATTATGGAGCACCCGGCACCCGTACTATTTGAGTCAGTGGTGTTACCTCCAACCAGTCCCAAATTGTCATGGTTTACCCAAGTTCATTCATGGTTCAACAATGTGTGTAGGTAGTATACGAGGAGTATATAAAGGCCACATATAAATAGGACACAGGTACTATTTAAACAGTGTATGGTAAAGTAGAAAAAGACTATTTTGGTGCTGTCCGAAATTACTGCACCCTCCAATTTGACAGGCGATGACCCATGTCAATGGAAAATTGCAAGGGGTCAAAACCCTTAGCCGAAGTGACTATCCTGATAATATCAAATAGAGCGGTGGGTCTTGACCAGCAAGCCTCGGGTGCTGACTTGAATTCATTTTGGACAACATTGCAATGGAGCATTTTTTAGAAGCCTCGCAGTGTTGGTGAACTGGCCCGTGAGGGGGTTGCGAAACAATCTGGCCAACACAACGTTTGCGCTATGAGTCATAGTGGAAACGCCTATTGGCCAACCGGTGTATCGACGTCTTAGTGTTTCCTATCCCCGTGTTCTTTTGTTGGTTGTTAAATGTTGTTTTCACATATTGCTGGAACCAGCATGAACTGTAGTAGAATCCAAAGATGGCACCATCGCTTTCCAGATACAGGGCAGTGACAGCTTCCGAGAAACTGGTGATTTCCCGACACTTGGTTGGGGGTGTCCTTATAATTCATGGACTTTTCCGCGCATCATCAAACCCTCGAGCAGTCATTTGCAGGTGGAACTCGGCCTCCCACATGTAAACCTTCTGCCTCACTTTCTTCTCTCTCATTCTTTTCCAAGTAGCTCAATCATAGGACTCATCCGACAGATGCAATTCTTTCCCAGGGTGCTCAATGGCAGTCCAGCTCGTCAGGAAGTGGCTTTGAAGTGGAACACTTCCAGAAATGTCCTTTGGCCTCAAGCATTCACGCGCTTCCATGAACAATCTAATTGACATGTCTGTCTACAGGCAAAGCTGCAAGCAGACCTTTCGCATCCTTTCACTTTCCAACCACAAGTCTGCCGCAAGGGGTGGCTGAGACGAACCATGTATCTCAGACCATGGGTGTTTGAGTGACCGAAGGTGGTGAGATGTCACAAGAAAGATGCTCAGTAAATCTGAGTAGCGTGAGTGGCAAGCCTTTGGAATGGCATTGGGTTTGTTTTAAGGTTTGTGTTGATCGAGTTGCCGAATTCCTTCAACTTCAACCATCATGATCACTTTATATCACTTCAGTGATCGAAAAAACACACGCATCAAGGCCAACTTTGCCGACTTCTATGAGTGGGCATTTGAGGCAAGAAGTGTGATGGGTGTTGCAAATACAATAACAATCATCATCGTCATCATCGTCATTATCATCATCATCATCATCATCATCATCATCATCATCATCATCATCATCATCATCATCATCATCACCACCATCATCATCATCATCATCATCGTCATCGTCGTCATCATCATCATCATCATCACCATCATCATCATCATCACCATCATCATCATCATCATCACCATCACCGTCATCGCAGTCAGGTCATCGTCATCAAGTCATCATCACCAAGTGATTGTCATCAAGTCATCGTCGTCATCATTATCATCACCATCGCCATCGTTATCTCCAAGTCATCCTCATCGTCATGCATTTCATGTTGTTGCTGCAGTGGTGTTCTTTTGTTTGTTGTTGTCGTTGTCGTTGCTCCTGTTGTTCCTGTTGTTGTTGTTGTTGTTGTTGTTGTTGTTGTTGTTGTTGTTGTTGTTGTTGTTGTTATTGTTGTTGTTGTCGTTATCGCTGTCGTCGTCATCATCATTGTTGTTGCCGTTGTGGTCACTACGGAGGTCATTGTTGGCGTTGTCGTGGTCTCTGTCATTGTGTGGCTGTTTTTGTTTTCTCTTCTGGCTTTCTTTTCGGAGTTGTTTGTGGTGGCGGTGCTACTGGTGCAGGTGCTGGTGCTAGTGGTGGTGGTTGGATGCTGGTTGTGCCGCTGTTATCGTTGTAGGTGGGGAGGAGGGCTTTACAATGTGGGCTTCAGTCTCTTTCAGATTGCAGAGGAATTTGATCATTTCGGGTTCAAGTAGTCTCTTTTGAGCAGTGGTCAACCGTTTGTTTGTTTGTTTGTTTGTTTGTTTGTTTGTTTTGTTTGTTTGTTTGTTTGCTTGGTTGCTTCTTGGCTATGATAGACTATAAAGGCTACTGGACTCCCCGGTCTGTAAGCTATGTTGGGCATTACTATCGTGATCGATTCCTGTTTGACCGTGCCCACCCCTGATGGCCGTATGGGTGTGGAAGTGAAGCTATCAACGGCGAAGGATGGTACCACTTGGATGTGGGCAGCTGATGCGCCTGAAGAAGATGACACTTGGAAGTTCACCGAAGATGGTGAGGGTTTCAGTTGCTCGGCAGCTTGGAGTGTCTTTGAAATCTCAGAGTGCCATCAAAAGGTGAGGGTGGCAAAACTGTGGTGAACACTTTCCCAAGCAGAAAATTCTATGTCTCCAGCGGTCAGCATCAAAAAGTCGAGGTTTCCCACTAAGCGTAGAAAAAAACCAGTAAGCTTTCCTCGCCCATCCGGGGCACATATATGTATATCTATATATATAATATATTATATATATACGTGTATATATCAATATACAAATATATATATATATATATATGCTACACCCCCCCCCAAAACCTACCTTTTTTATTTTTATCACCATATTTACCATGTTTTTTGCCTTTCTCGATAGTAGTAGTAATAATCATAGAAGTAGTAATAAGATTAAAAATATTTTTAATAATATTCAAAAAAAAATATTATTAATATTAGTGGTAGTAGTAGTAGTAATCATAGTAATGGTAGTAGTAGTAGTAGTAGTAGTAGTAGTCGTAGTCGTAGTAGTAGTAGTAGTAGTAGTAGTAGTAGTAGTAGTAGTAGTAGTAGTAGTAGTGGTGGTAGTAGTAGTAGTAGTAGTAGTAGTAGTAGTAGTAATAGTAGTAGTAGTATTAGTAGTAGTAGTAGTAGTAGTAGTAGTAGTAGTAGTAGTGGTAGTAGTAGTAGTAGTCCTAGTAGTAGCAGGACTAATGGTAGTAGTAGTAGTAGCAGGACTAATAATAGTAGTAGTAATAATAGTAGTAGTAATAGTAGTAGTAGTAGTAGTAGTAGTAGTAGTAGTAGTAGTAGTGGTAGTAGTAGTAGTAGTAATAGTAGTAGTAATCATAGTAATGGAAATCCAAACATTATTAATAATAGTAATAGTAATTTTACTAGGAGTAGCAGTGATAGTAATAAGAAAATAATATTAGTAATGCTAAAAATAATAACAATAGTAATGCTATGGTAATAACAAAAACTAACAATAATAACAATAATAATATTAACAAAAGTAATATTAGTAACACTACTCATAGCATTATGAATAATAATGGTAATAATCAAAATAAAGATAAAAATATTAGTAGTAATTCAATAATAGTAATAGTAGCAATACTAACAGCAATGTTAATTCTAATGGTAATGATAAAAATGAAAAAATATTAGTAGTAGTAGCGCTATTAATAACAACATTGATAGTCATGGCAATAAAAATTCAAAATAATAAAAATAGAAATAATAGTAGTAGTATTATTCATAATACTCATAGTCATGGTAATAAAAATAATAATCATAATGGTAGTAGCAATGATAAGAATAGTAAAAATAACAATATTAATGTTAAAAATAATAACAATAATAATCATCAAAAAGATATTGATAATAACAATGATAAGAATGGTAATATTAGAAATAATTGCAAGGCAAACATAAATAATAGAAAAAAGAATCAAAACAATAACAATAATTAATAGAATAAAAACAACAATAAAAATATATTAGAATAATAATAATAATCACAAAAAAACAAATAACAATAGCACTAGCAATAATAATGGTAGTAGTAGTAGGAGTAAAAAAAAAAATAATATTGATAAAAAATAATAATAATAAAAATAATAGAAATAATTCCAATAGCAATAACAATAATAATGACAATAATATTAACAGGGGTAATATTAATAGTAACAATATTAATAATATTATTAATAATAATGGTAATATTCAAAAAAGTATTAGTCGTTCAATAATAGTAATAGTAGCAATACTAACAGCAATGTTAATAATAATGGTAATGATAAAAATGAAAAATAATAGTAGTAGTAGTAGGGCTATTAATAGCAACATTAATGGTCATGGCAAAAAAAAGTAATAATAGAAATAAAAGTAGTAGTACTAGTAGTAATGCTTCTAGAATTTGAAATCTTGGATCCAAGATCCAAGATCCAAGATTTCTTGGAGGCCTAGAATTTGAAACCTTGGATCCAGGGATCCAAGATCCAAGATTTCTTGGAGGTCTAGAATTTGAAATCTTGGATCCAGCGATCCAAGATCCAAGACCCAAGATTTCTTGGATGCCTAGAATTTGAAATCTTGGATCCAGGGGATTGCAATCGATTGCAATCCCCTGGATCCAAGATTTCAAATTCTAGGCATCCAAGAAATCTTGGGTCTTGGATCTTGGATCGCTGGATCCAAGATTTCAAATTCTAGGCATCCAAGAAATCTTGGGTCTTGGATCTTGGATCGCTGGATCCAAGATTTCAAATTCTAGGCATCCAAGAAATCTTGGGTCTTGGATCTTGGATCCAGGGGATTGCAATCGATTGCAATCCCTCCAGGCCAGTAAAGATACTCTAAGTACAAGTGCTTGGATCCAAGATTTGCCTGGAAGAGTCCCTGGAAATCTTGGATCTTGGATCTTGGATCCAGGGAAAGGCTTGGGTCCAAGATTTGCCTGGAAGAGTCCCTGGAAATCTTGGATCTTGGATCTTGGACCCAGGGAAAGGCTTGGATCCAAGATTTGCCTGGAAGAGTCCCTGGAAATCTTGGATCTTGGATCTTGGACCCAGGGGATTGCAATCGATTGCAATCCCTCCAGGCGAGCAAAAATACTCTAAGTACAAGTGCTTGGATCCAAGATTTGCTTGGAAGAGTCCCTGGAAATCTTGGATCTTGGATCTTGGATCCAGGGAAAGGCTTGGGTTCAAGATTTGCCTGGAAGAGTCCCTGGAAATCTTGGATCTTGGATCTTGGATCCAGGGAAAGGCTTGGATCCAAGATTTGCCTGGAAGAGTCCCTGGAAATCTTGAATCTTGAATCCTGGATTGAAGATTGGCTCAAAAAGTCCTGGGGAAATCTTGAATCTTGAATCTTGAATCAAGTCCTGGGTTTCAAGATATGGATGAAGGTTGTCAAAGTATAGTTAAAGTAAA
>VSDK01017044.1:11496-38996 GCA_009767595.1 Symbiodinium kawagutii | reverse complement strand
GGTGGCAACTTCAAACTTTGGAAGGCCGCGTCCCGAGAGTTGCCTTGAAGCGTTTCCTGGCAACTCAGTTGCGTAGCGAAGTAGCTACGAGTTTGATGACGTCGAAGGCGGCAAGGAGGGAGGTGCCGTGTTAAGGAGCCATAAGGAGCCATGTCTGAACAGATTCGTTGGCACCTGGGTGTTGGAGTCAGGTGGATGATTCTGGACTTGGCGAAGCAGACAAGACTTTCCTTCAGAAGGCCTTGCCTGGTTCCGTGTGCACCAACAAGGCAAGCATGGAATGATATCAAAGGAACACAAAGGAACCATGACGTTGTTTATGTTGCAGGACATCGTACATGCCTAGATAGTTCTCTCGCCCACATCAAGGTCTGCTAGCACTTTGCTTTTCTCGTGAGGTGAATCCACTGCATGATAGGATTGGTAGGTAGAGTGTTTGATCTCGGATATCTTGGATATCCTTGGAGTTTAAAACAGCAACCCTTTCAACGATTCCAACATTGTTTTTCCCAAAAGTTGAACTGAAACTCTGCCACACATACGTAGGTCCCCGAACTTTGCCAAAATGAATTTCCAGCAGTATTTCATAGATTTTCATAGTATTTCCATGACGTGGAAGCCGCTGACTTCAACAGGCGGAGTACGTGTGGACCACCGTGGCATACGTGATTTCACAGGCATGGAGTCTCAGAGTCGATGCATCGCTTGGAAGACACTTTTCGACCACGAAAATCAGAGGGCTACCCCAGGGGCCATGATAACATTGTCGAATACAACAGACCATTGCGTGCGGTAATCAAGTCAGAACAGCATGTGCAGATATGCACATGTTGCCATATACGGATATCAAACAAGGATCGTAATTGTTTTGGGACGTCAACTGATCAGGAATATGCACAGGGGTTCCAGGAGCGAGGACAGAACAGGTGCAGAATCTCTACAGCTTCTTGAGATTCGGTCACCAGAATTGTTCCGCATGTTTGTGTTTGTGTTAGTATCGAAGCTTGGACGTAGTGCGGCGGATCGTAGCAGCAGCAGAGCAGTAGCAGTAGTGGTAGCAGCAACAGTAGTCGCAGTAGCAGCAGGAGCAGGAGTAGTAGACATGATACAGTCACAAGTACATGGGAGGTACAACTGGCAGCTGCTGGCAGGTGGTTCTTTTCAGCTTGTCGTTGCGCTGAGGCCGGTGCTCGGAAGTTGCTGGAAGTTGCCTCGCCCATCGATCAGCCAGTAGACAACTTCATGGCCTGGCAGGTGTGACCAGAGTACAGCGCACGTATCTGCACATGACATGGCAATGGGTCAAGCAGTTAACCAACCACGAATGGGGGATGATGACCAACAATGATAAGGGAAACAATGCACATGACATCTGCAGATGACATCATTCTGATCATTCTCATCATTCTGATCCTTCTAATCATTCTGATCCTTCCAACAACCATGGTTAACAAACTGGTTAATGGTTGATAATAGGGGATAACAACTAGCAACTATAGGGGATATACCAGCTATATATGGCTATGGGTCAAGCAGTTAACCAACCACTAATGGGGGATGACCAACAATGATAAGGGAAGCAATGATTAATGATAGGGGAACCAGGGGTACGGGGTTGTGACACACAGCCATATCATTCTCATCATTCTCATCATTCTGATCATTCTGATCATTCTCATTTGCTGAGCATACTGAGGCTAGGGGATTGCCAAAGGATCGAAGGATTTGAAAACTGCTCGCCTGGTCACAACGATCTCAGATGTCAGGCGAGCCAAGGCAAGTTGAAGTCCTTCGTGGCACTGGATGAGGGAGATGAGGACACCTACTCCCACCGATGTATGATCTAGATATTTGAAAGGCAGGAAGAGAGCCATTTTCATTGCCCAGAACGCCATGGGTCCTGCCCAGGAAACCCAAACTGAGGAGTTGTTTTATGTCATCTTAGCATCAAACATCTTAGCATCAAACTGCGCTCACTTACAGATTGCATTTTGGGGCATTCATTGTAGGGATGAAGACACCACTCTTTCATTGGAGATCATCATCTCCCAAAACTGGAATTCTATGAGATTCTCAACATGAATGGATCATTGACCATGATCTCACTATGACTGAACATACCGAACCACCAAGCATCCTTGACCGTCACCACCCCCTCCGCGCAGGACTCCACATGGGCAGGCGGCATTGTGGACCAGTTTGACTTCCAAGGAGATTCGGACATCAAGAAGTCTGGGGACCTCAGCCGATGGCCCATGGACACCGCTGGCCGCGCGGAAGCGGCCTGGAACTGCGCCAGATTCTGTGCAGTGGCGGTAGTCATCTGGAAAAGAGATGGACAACATGAAAAGTTTAGACATCGTGATCATGGATTGCCCAGAGATTTTCTATTTATCATCATCCAAGCAGCATTTGTCTCATAGATCGGCCACAATTTCAACAGTGATCCATGATCGAACAGCTGTGGATCCCTGGTGCTGGCGGGCACGCTGAAGGTCTGATGGTGGTCATCAAGGCGACGATGCCAAAGAGTTTGCGGCGAACGCCATGTCCACGTCCTGAGATCCGCGGTGGTCCGAAGTCTCGGTGTACATCGGTGCTACCCCCCGTCCATCCGCATTAAAAATGAGCATCTTGGCGCTTTCCATGAATTTTTTGGACGTTAAGGATCTTCCCCAAGGTTTCATTCCACCCTCGGACAAGCTATCGACAAGATGAACAACCTGACAACGGTGTGTCATGCGTTGTGTTTATCAAGTCATTTCCCACAGAAGTGGTGGTTTCTAACCTGAGATTGTCAATTTGTGGCTGGCAACTGGGGGCCGCACGATGGACAGCCCGATTTGCAGTCAAAGCTGCTGAAGCAGATCAGTACTTACAGTTACATCTTTCCATTCGGGAAGAGCAAACAGTAGTTCGAAAAGGTTCAAAACAATTTGCTTGCGAACAGTTTGCTTAGAAACAGTAGAGCTCG
Organism: Symbiodinium kawagutii; assembly: GCA_009767595.1. Classification (NCBI taxonomy): domain Eukaryota; class Dinophyceae; order Suessiales; family Symbiodiniaceae; genus Symbiodinium; species Symbiodinium kawagutii. The sequence goes on along the minus strand of VSDK01017044.1, from coordinate 36,022 downwards.
TGCTCTTTGTCCAGACCTGGGACCACAATCAGTGGAGTAACGCAAGGGTCAGCCCTTGGATGTCCAAGATTGTGCCGTGGGTGGAGTCTGCAATGACTCCTGTGCCAAAAAGAGATCTTTGTGTAGCTCTTGTGCTTCTTCTGTGGGGTTTTCTATGGTCATTTGGTTAGGTTGAGCTGAAGACCTTGATGGACTTCAAGTAGCTATGGGTGGTGTATGGTCATTTGTTCAGGTTGAACTTGATGGTTCTCATATCACAATTGAATGTCACATGTTGCAGGGACCTTGCAATCCTCCGCATGTTGTAGAACAATTCCATGGGTACTGTATCCCAACAATAACAAAGTGATGCACGGAAATATGCAAAGTCTCCAGTATAATCAATTACGGTGTACCTTAGTCAGTGCAAAAGGGTCCCATGACAGTCCGCCTGCATTTTCTTTCAATGACAAGATGCTGGCTGATAAACAAGCAAGATTGAGGAAGTTCTTTCATTTTGACATTGGCATGTTAAGCAATTACTACGAAAGCCAGCCTGGAAGGGCTGAGTCGTGGACGAAGTTCTTCAGTGGGCAAGTGGAGTGGCAATTGTTGAGACGCAGAAGAGTATGAAGACTTGGCAAACCACCATAATATAACCCAAAACTAGTCATCCTTGAATGGTAATGCAATGGTCTACCAGCAGAAAGGACAAGTTTTGTGATGCTTTTGGAACCTCATTTTCAAGCCTTATAAGTATGATGCCCTGCATTTAATATATTGTGGCTCAACTTCAAAGACCCTAGTGCAGAAGAAGCCGCTAGATGACTGTTGGGCTCTTCCAAAGCTGCCCATGGTTCAAGTCAGAGTATGTGTATGGAAGTGTATGTAATCGAATCGGCTTTTCACACTGCTCATTGATTTTGGGATGCGCAAAAGTTGAACACCAAATTGTTCGCAACCTATAGCCGCAATGGATCGCAATGGAAACAAACGATTGTTCCCAAGCTTTCCTACACAATGAGAAAGGCATAGTGATGCTACAATGCAACTGTTGAAGCCATTTTGAATCTGCATTTGCCGCACGCAACCATTGTGGCTGGACACAATGCGACGTCCAGGGCTCAGCATTGACCATTCCTGGGAGGTACAATGATATGGTACAACCATGTACAACCCATCGGACCCATGTCATCCCATCTCTCAGAATTTCATATCTCCATACCTACCAGAGTAGTAGCCTGACAAGTTTACAGGAGACAACAAAATCAGCACTCCTCATGTGTACTACTGTACCTGTAAATCTTGTGACGGAGCTGCTGGTGACGAATGGTCACAACGAACCAGCCGCCCTGCATTGGCCCTGCCCTCTGAGATTGTTGGATTGGACTTCGTCGTTTCCTGCTGTGGGCCAGTTTCGACCGTCACCCAGCTGCAGACAATTGAGCCATGAAACAAGTGGCTTGTCTTGTTGGGATGACATCCCTAATTAGTTAACTAATAAAGGACGACAACAACCAATTTGGATAGAATTTTGTGGAACAACCGAGCAACCGACCAGCGAGCACTGCACCTGATGATCGCCGAAGCAAAACCCACGTGCTCGGAAGTGTACGGAAACTATAAAGAGCAATGCGAACGGCATGACGAAGAAGTTCCGCGGAAGAATTTACTGTACATGTGGGTGCGCAAATATGCAGAGGCACTGCCGAGAGAAGTGGCCACAGAAGGTGAGACTCTTCAGGAAACATTGCGCAAGGGACACGAGCCTCACTTTTAGTTGCTTGTTATGTCGGGGAGTCCAACTCAAGAGTACCAAAATGGGTAACCACCAAACTCACCCAGATTTGGTGGTTCATTGCAACTCTCAACATGAAGGCCTGTCAATTCTGAGATTTGTGTTTTCGAGCAATGGAAAGATATATATATATATATGTATATATATATATATATGTATATATATATATAGATGAAAAGAACGCCGGTACTCCATCCCATCCCGCCATGATAACCAACTTCCCCAGTTTGATATTGGAATAAGTTCTCATTGGTTATTTCTCATGCTTGACTCATGCTTTTCTTTGCATCACAAATTTGCTTCTTCAAATCCGAGGCGAAGAGAAGGAGGCAAGATCTATTTGCGCTTTTCTCACGGCTCTTCTAGCTGTTTCTGGGAGGGTATTTACTGACTGCTGTGCACCCAACAAACCCCTTTTATTGGTTCATCATGGCATCGTTTGCCATGCACCCAATACCGACACTGGTGGTTTATCATCCAGTGCACCACAGTCTTTTCTCTCGCCAGGAGACTTCAATCGTGGAGGGTGGCTGTTTGCATTACGAGGACTGTTTAGAGTCGAGTGAGTTGTTTTTGAGTCTGTGACTGCTGATATCTGTTGATGTTCGAAGGATTCGAAGAACCTTCGGAAACAGAACCATTGTTTGGAATCAAAGAATGAAGGAGAAGCAAGCAATATGCTTGGTGCAAATGGTGGTTTCTCACAATAGGGGTACCCCTAAATCATCCATTATCAATGATGTTTCTCAATAAACCAACCACTTTTTGGGTCCCTATTTTCAGAACCCCCCCAAATCAAGTGAAAACACATCATTCACTGGACAGCCCGATGATCATTGAATCATTGATCACTGATCATCCATTGAATCCAAACAACCCCTTACTATTTGGCGGTTTCTCAAAAAACCGGGATACCCCAAGAATGGTTCGTATATATCACTATAGATAGTCAAAGTTAGATGATTTGGGGGTGCCCCTATTTTGAGAAACCACCATTTGTCTCCAATGGCTGTCTTGCACAGCTTAAAGGAGAACCGTTGGAGAAACATTTCTCCCCCCCGAAACGACGCCCAGGACAGAAGGGAAGCCAGCAATGAGGTGGCGCTTGAAGGCGGACGGAATCGCAAAGGTGAATCATATTTATATACATCATGTACATGTTATTGTATTTTTCCCCACCTGTCAGGTGAGGGTTGTTAGATTTTATCAGAGCTGACTCCTCCGCCTCCTCCTCCTCCTCTCCTTCTCCTCCTCCTCTCTTTCTCCTCGCCGGACCTCAACCACGACCATGCACGACTAGTGGTCGCTGCCGGACCTCAACCACGATCATGTATGCCTAGTGGTCGCTGCCGGACCTCAACCACGACCATCCGCGGCCAGTGGTCGCTGCCGTACCTCAAAGCTGGCAGAAAAGATGTCAGAAAGAATGTCAAAAGAGATGTCAGAAAGAATGTCAGAGAGAATGGCAAAAGATATGTCAGAAAGAATGTCAGAAGATATGTCAGAGAGAATGTCAGAAGATATGTCAGAAAGAATGTCAGAAGATATGTCAGAGAGAATGTCAAAAGATATGCCAGAAAGAATGTCAGAGAGAATGTCAGAAGAGATGTCAGAAAGAATGTCAGGATAGAATGCCAGAAAGAATGTCAGAGAGAATGTCAGAAGATATGTCAGAAGAGATGTCAGAAAGAATGTCAGGATAGAATGCCAGAAAGAATGTCAGAAGAGATGTCAGAAAGAATGTCAAAAGATATGCCAGAAAGAATGTCAAAAGATATGTCAGAAAGAACGTCAGAAGATGTGCCAGAAAGGATGTCAGAAAGAATGTCAAAAGTAATGCCAGAGAGAATGTCAGAAGATTTGTCAGAAAGAATGTCAGAAGATATGGCGGAGAGAATGTCAGACAAAAGTGGAGTCAACAAGCGGTGTTGACATGACATGGTGGGGATCACTCGAAGTAAAGTAATTTTTGCATTTAGTAAATGATATCGTATCGTTTTGTATAATATCATTTCATATCATATCATATCATATCATATCATATTTTATCATATCATATCGGATCGTATTGTATCGTATCGTATCGTATTGTATCTATCTATCTATCTATCTATCTATCTATCTATCTATCTATCTCTATATCTACTTGTCTGCAGATGCGAGATGATGCGAATACACACGCAGTGTCGCTCTATTTAATGAGATCTGAGTTGGAGTCTTGTCTGACTAGAGGCGCAACAGTTTAGTGCCAGAGCTTGGTTTGTAACGATGCTTGGTGTTGCCTGCTCGTTGATCATGCGCTCAGTTGACAATTGTTATATGAATGATGTTTTCCTAGAATAGGGAACTCCCCAAATGGATAGTTTATTCCTGTCAATGACTATTGAATGATCTGGGGGTACCCCTATTTTGAGAAACCACCAAATAGTTCATGATGAATCAATGGAGAGCAACGGCTAGCAATGGTGGTTGATATGATGAATGGCTGTGAATGATGGTATTACTCATCGATGGTCTCCTCGTTTCTGCCCTGTTGCGGACTTTGGAAGGTGGGGAAGGAGATGCAGTGTACTTCCAAAGAGTCAGGCGGGGTGGATGAGTGGTGGAAAACCACACTCAGTGAACAACCATCATGAATCATCGTGAATCATCATGAACCACCGTTAATTGTCACCCATCATGTATCCACCATCAATCATCATTGATCATCGCAAGCAGTCATGAAGAATCAGTAGCACTTATTGAACACCATTAGTCCTTTTGAACCATGACTAAGCACCATTGGTTGGATACCTCCAAGTGGAAAGCAAGTCTCGGGAAGCGAGATCTCAAAGGACATTCTTCCTCGGTGGCACACCCAACGAGAAGTGAGTAGTGCCACTATTGGAACTATCTTGAACCCGTAGTTGCAATAGCACTATTGCCACTATTGGAACTATCTTGTAGCACTAGTGCCACTATTCGCGCTACACATATCTACCCACCAGTGCTTGTGGGCCGAAGAACCCGTGAAGATGCGCAGAATGCCACTGCCGCCGTTGCAGGCCCGGATCACAAGCAGAAAAAGCGGGTGTTCGAGTTGGCGATGAAGTCTTGCAGGCGCCAGCCTTCTGCGTTGGGAGTTGTGAGGCAAACTTCTGTGATGTGGCGAGCTGGGTCAAGCAGTTAACCAACCAACTAATGGGGGATAACCACCAACAATAATAAGGGAACCAATGGTTAATGATAGGGGAACCAATGGTTTTGACCCACAGCCATGTAACAACATGATAATCAGACGATACTCTTGACGTCAGCCAACATCTCTGAACATCTCTCAAGATCTCTTAGCATCTCTTAAAATCTCTTAAACTGGAACTAGATAGTGAATGGGAGTGAATGGTGGTGGTAGCGGAGCTGTTTATGTAAGATTCGGGGGTAATGTCCCAGGTCCACGCTTGGAGGCCCCTGAGACTTGCTGGGCTCAGGTGAATCTCATCGACCCCGGTGTCCTCTTCTGGCGACCGGCGGAGGAAATTCTTCCAGCCATCATGGGAGCGGCTCTCAGCTGCTGTTCAAACAGGGGGAAGATGGGTTACTAATGATTAATGGTGGTTACCAATGGTTGACGATATGTTTAAGAACGGTATATGTAATGGGGATATGTCAAAAAATGCTATATGTGATGTTACTACTGGTTGGCAATGTTAATGTTGATAATGGGTTTATCTTGGCTTACGGTTCTTAAAAGGGATGCTGAATCACAATGAATGCTTCATCAGCGGTTCACCATGGTTGACCGGTTCAAGGTGCTGGCTGGCCATCATCTCTAGAGCCTACATGTTCTGCTGGCGTAGTGTTCGTTGGAAGCATCGAGAATTATAGGCATCGCCGAGTCTTTAATGATGGTCAATCTTGGCTGATAAGGATTTATCATTTATCATCATTGATGATGCATATTCGAAATCATGGTTAATTGGGGTCGATCATGCCTGGAAACCATTCTAGACAACCATTAACCAGTATGAACCACTACAAAACCGTGAGCTAATCATTGACTGATCACGAACTATCCCAATTTTGTCAGCAATTCAGTGACAGTCACCATTTAGCATTCCAAGCTATGTGCAACAGAAAGTTACTAGATGACCAACTACAACTAGCTATGAAGATTGCTATAAATCATCATTTATGGTAACAACTTCCATTCATCATTTAGCTATGAATATCAGCAACTAAACATTCATGGTTTATAAACATCTATAATCATCTAGTAAGTTACTAGATAAATATCATCAACTAAACATTGATGGTTTATAAACCATTGTTTTCCCTATTATTGTTGGTTATTAACCCCCATTAGTTGGTTGATTAATATTGACCATAGCCATATCATCAACTAAACATCGATGATATTCAAAGAGTAGTGTTTACATTCTGTAAATCATCTAGTAAATGATACTTATCTAGTAATTAACCTCTAATCATCAACTAAACATCGATGAATCAGCGCATGGTTTACCACAACTGGGCCTGTGAGGTCCAATACTTCTGCAGTGGCGCAGACGCCCAGCTCAGAAGTTGGGCGAGCGAACCAGGAGCCCGGATCTGCGGCAACAGATAGGCTTTGACCAACAAGCTGCTTTAAGATTAATGGTGCGACCTAAAGCTGCTTATAGCTGGTTGAAGCTGGTTGAATTGTTAGTAATAACTGATTGAGTAACCAATGAGCAAAACTTCATTTTTAACGATGATGGATCAGCCAACAAATATTGTGTTTATGGCTGTTTAATGTTGGGATATTTACCAACAATGACTCTAATCGATTGGTAAAACCTATTTGTTGGTTGATTGTCGTGACAAGCAGGAAAGGAATCAAGAACATACTCGTAGCTGGTAAGCCATAGCTGGTGAACCAACCCATAGCATTCGAATATGGTGTTAATTATGCTACCGGATCTGGTGGACTGTGCCCATCATGATCACAAGCTGTTTGTAAATTAAGAGCTAGCAGCTTTTCACAGCGATATGACTAGCTGGTCACTGAATTGGCTGGCTCACAACCCTCAAGCAGCTAATCATCTATTTGATGCTATTTGATCGTTATCCGGTTATCCGTATCAACAACAGCCGACTTACAGCATCTAACCGATACTGGACTGATCAATCGTGCCGATGGGATGGAGAAGATTTTAAACAGCAGCTATTAGCAGGCGACCGCTCATACCAATCCTGCAAGTCACCTTTTTCAGCCACACAATTGATTGATAATGAGTGACTAGATGGGAGATCAATAATGGTCAATCAATTATCAATCGAGTGGCTTCTTAAAAAAAAGGGTACCCCCAAATCATCCTTCCTTAACCATATATAGGAATAAGCCAACCATTTTTGGGGCTCCCTATTTTGAGAAACTTCAAAATTTGATCACCAATGAGTATCAATCATTAAGTACCAGCTGTATCCAGCTGGCTAATGATAATTGGTCATGGCTATGACCTCGATTTGATTCGCTCATAAACGCGGCACACCTCTAGTGTTGTGTATCCACATTTGAGCTTTGTTCTAAACCTATGGTATTTACCTGTAATCTTCGGTGGAATTTATTCACGCAAAAGTTGCACGGGGCTTGCATCGCGCAAGCTTTTTGCAAGCTTCGCGCAAGCATTTATTCGCGCAAGCTCGCGCAAGCTCCAAATAGTGAGGGTAGCAACATGCCTTTACCATTTGCCAAACATGTCTGAAATGTCCTCTTGCCTACACCGCGCAAGCAACCCATTGGAAAATGACACATTTCAATCCCCGCGCAAGCTTTCGCAAGCAAACCTTAAGATAGACCCCTCGCGTAAGCAGCGGTTGGGATGGCGCAAGCGCCGCGCAAGTGTTTGGCGCAAGCAGGAATAATTTCCATTAGATTTAAAGAGAGGTTTTGAACACTGCACAATTTGAATACGCAGATTTGGGTACGCAGGTGGTACCTGGAGACCATTTCCTTGCCCTAACTTGGGATGATTGGAACCTTTTAACAATGGGAAAAGTGACCGTCATTGAGCAGTCTTCATCGTTGTCCATCATTTAGCCGCCCTATGAAGTAGCATTGAACAATCATTTAAGCATCATTTCATCGACATGTTTCGCAGTACAAACAAATCACTGGCGCAGATCGCACGGTGCAGGATAAACAGCCGGCGACAGAAGCTCTATTACCACGTGCTTGAACTCAGACGAGTCGAGCTTGACCGTGGCGAAAATATGCGAAAATGAGCGACGATCATTTTAGATCACTTTAGCATAGCCAATATTAGACTATAGTCAACAACGATTGTTGTAGTTTCAATCATTGATCGTTGTTACATCCAAAGTCCAGCTTACGAATGTCTGAGATTAAAAACTAATAATCACTAACTAGCATGAATGATTGACAACTCTAGCTTGACTGTCCTTTTTTCCATCTTCGGACATGATGACTAGGATCATCATCCGCCATCCACAGTGAGACCATTCCATACGGTTCCATAGACAACTTCACGGCCTGTTGTGATCCAAGGACGACGAGGATGGCCTGATCGAAGTTGGGACCTGAGTCCAGTCCACCTGGCGCCTGGATTTCAGCAAGCTGAGCCAAGATGATCCAAGCGGCAGTGACGCTGCACTGACCACCACCAGGTCTCTGAATATCCGAAGTCTCGGGCGCAAACCCTTGGACCAGGTGAATGGTTTTCACCTCAGCTGAGCACAGGAGCACAGGCATGCAGGTGAAGTCACGAGGGCGGAGGTACTTGGAAATGGATGCAGCGAGATGCCCTTCGCCTGAGGTTACCTGTTCTTGTCTTCACGGGCTCTTCTTTTTGGATTTACAGATCACTTGAAGATCTTTGCCTGCCTACTTTCACCTCTTTTATTTGCACCCGACTGCGCACTTGCATATTGACAATGTATACTGTATATACTGTATAATTACTCTTGATCCATTTTGATCCACGATACGCGGTAGATCATGGTAGATGATCCAGGACCGCTCCTTTGGCTGAGGCTCTGTGGCTCTTGTGAAGCGAAAAACTTCGATTCACAAGAGTCATTGTGGCAGCAAGCGAACTGGGCTAAATGGTATTTAAAGAGAGGCTAGTTATGGCAAATAATGGCCAGTAGCTAATAATGGCTATATAGTAATGATTCAATGATGGTTAAATGACAGGCACATAACGGCTCGATTGTGGTTCATCATGGTTTTCAATGACTAAGAAAAGCTGTGATGATGGTCGTATGACGGGCACGTTGTACTGGTGTCATGGTGATTTCATGATGAGTAGTGATGGTCGAGAACGGTTACTCCGGGGGGGGTGTATATAATTAGTTCAGATTCCGAACCAGATCCATAACTAGGTCCAGGTGGCCAAGAAACACCACATCCAGCCATTATTTCACCATTCTTCGCCACTACTAGCCATTGTTGGCCATCATTAGCCATCATTGGCAATTATCAGCCATCATTACTAATCATTAGCCATTTATTAGCCATTGTTGGCCATCATTTAAGCATTGTTACTGTAGCCACTACTAGCCGAACAAAGAATGGCTCTTCTTTTCAATGACTGCAATTTGAGGGCCGGGCAAAAAAGCGGTAAGTTATCAGGGCACGGAATGCAGCTTGAGATGCAATGGTGCGGGATCTTCACAGACATGTTCTTCCATAGTTTTCCAGATTTGTGGGTGGCATTTCAATATGGTGGTTTCTCAAAATGGGGATCCCCCAATTAATTATCATCCTTTATATTCATTATTTTTACTATTAGACCAACCATTTTTTGGTTTTCCCCATGGCAGTGGGTCAAAACCCTTAGTCCCCCTGCTTCCCCTATCATTAACCACCTTGTTTTCCCACTATTATTGTTGGTGATTATCCCCTCTGAACGTTGGTTGGAGAACTGCTTGACCCAGCTCGCCATGGCTTCCACCCCCAACCTGGCATCCAACTTTGCGCCATGCCTTGAGGCACTGTCGAGTTTGCGGACTGCGGGACTCTCGCTTGCCGGGCAGCGCAGAGAGTCAATCCTGCGGGGGCAGCACCAACTCCGGGGATTGGGTACCGCCATGCCACATGGATCTGTTACTTGTGGCTATGGGTCAATATTAACTAACCAATAATGGGGCTTAATAACCAACAATAACAAGGAGACCAATGGGTAATGATAGGGAACCAGGGGTACGGGGTTTTGACCCACAGCCACATGGATCTGTTACTGTACTTGAATCTTCTCAAGTCAGGTCCATGCTGGTTTTGCAGATACGTTTTTTACATGGCAACATAAATTTGGCAGAACCCACAAATTGGTGGTTTAAAAGATGACCACGTGTTGGGAAGTTTTAGGGTACCTCCATAGCTGGTAAGGATTTATTGACCATTCATATGTCCATTCATATGTCCATTCATATGACCATTCATCAAACTTGGAAATGTTGCTTCTATTCGCATCACTAGCCAGCAATTCAGCTGCATTTAAAGAGCTGGCTGTTGGTTGGGAGGGAGTTCAGGCCAACATTTGTTGGGTAAACACATCAACGGGTTTGGACAAGTTGATAAACGGACCTTTTCGTTTGCCAGACGAGTGGAACAAAGTGGAAAGATGAGCAAGACACACACACGAATATGCCAGACTGATTGGTGCTGAGGTCAGTGATTTTAAGTCCTGTGGCCGTTCTTGGGTCCAGGAAATTGCAACAAAAATAGCTGTCTCCAAGCTTCAGTCTACTTGGTGGGCTTGATACCTGCCGACATTGTCATTAACCATTGATATATGGTGAACTATAGATTATCACGTGAACGTAAGCATCATCAACCGCTGATCTGCCGTGTTGGACCTCTTTGCCATGAACGTTGGACATGGCACGCAGCAGCAAGGAGAGCTATGTGGAGCCATTTGGTGACAGCACCCAGCTGATTGAAATTCACGTCTTCTGTTTGAATGGTGAAGGATGCATCGTGAGCCTTTGCCCTTCCACATTGGGAAGGGAAGTGGTTCAGATAGTTTCAAGGAAACTTTTGCCAAGGAGAGGTGCAAAGTTGACTCTCCACTACCTTGCCGCACCTCTCATTCTGCACCAAACTCTGCAAGAGCAAGGCATCACTGGTGAAGCTGCGACTTTGTCCTGTACTTATGTTCCCACTGATTTGCTTGCCGCGTGCAGATTTGCCTGCGGCTTCGCAGTCTCAGAGGAAGAGACCGCCTTGCACGGGGTCACGCATCTAAGTGGCATTTCTTCCAGGAGTTGCCTGCACAACCTTCCCAAAAACCTTGATACCTTGATCCTTGGCAATGTCTTTGATGAGAGCATGGATCGGGTCACCCTGCCGAGCAAACTGCAAACTTTGACATTTGGCCGTGGTTTCAACCAAAGCCTTGATGGGGTCACGCTGCCGAGCAACCTGCAAACTTTGACATTTGGCGATTCTTTCGACCAGAGCTTGGATCGGGTCACCTTGCCAAATCAACTGCAAACTTTGACATTTGGCCATGGTTTCAACCAGAGCCTTAATGGGTTGACACTGCCGAGCAACCTTCAAACTTTGACATTTGGCGACTCTTTCGACCAGAGTCTGGATCGGGTCATCTTGCCAAACAATCTGCAAACTTTGACACTTGGTTATTGTTTCAACCAGAGCCTTAATGGGTTGACGCTGCCGAGCAACCTACAAACTTTGACATTTGGCGACTCTTTCGACCAGAGGCTGGATCGGGTCATCTTGCCAAACAATCTGCAAACTTTGACACTTGGTTATTGTTTCAACCAGAGCCTTAATGGGTTGACGCTGCCGAGCAACCTACAAACTTTGACATTTGGCGACTCTTTCGACCAGAGGCTGGATCGGGTCATCTTGCCAAACAATCTGCAAACTTTGACACTTGGTTATTGTTTCAGCCAGAGCCTGAATCGGGTCACCTTGCCCTGCAACCTACAAACGTTGACTCTTGGCGCTTATTTCGATCAGAAGCTAGATTGGGTCATTTTTCCAAGCGCGCTGCGAACTTTGATGTTTGGCACGCTCAATTTGCCGAGGAAACTACAAACATTGACTTTTGGCAATCTTTTTAATCAGAGCCTGGATCAGATCACCTTGCCCAGCAACCTGCAAACTTTGACATTTGGCCGTCGTTTCAACCAGAGTCTTGATTGGGTCACGCTGCCGAGCAACCTACAAACTTTGACATTTGGCGATTGTTTCGACCAGAGCCTGGATCGGGTGACTTTGCCAGACAAACTGCAAACTTTGACATTTGGCCTTGGTTTCAACCAAAGCCTTGATGGGGTCACGCTGCCGAACAACCTGCAGAATTTGACGCTTGGCGATTCTTTCGACCAGAGCTTGGATCGGGTCACCTTGCCAAATCAACTGCAAACTTTGACATTTGGCCATGGTTTCAACCAGAGCCTTAATGGGTTGACACTGCCGAGCAACCTACAAGCTTTGACATTTGGCCAATGGTTTAACCAAAGCCTAGATGGGGTCACAATGCCTAACAACCTGAAAAGCTTGACTTTTGGTTACCATTTCAACCAGAGCCTAGATCGGGTCATGTTGCCTAGCAACCTAGAAACGTTGACATTTGGTTATTGTTTCGACCGGAGCCTGAATCGGGTCACGCTACCAGACAACCTTCAAACTTTGACATTTGGAAAAGATTTCAATCAGAGCCTCGATGGGGTCGAGTTTCCAAACAAGCTGCAAACTTTGACGTTTGGTTATTGGTTCGACCAGAGCCTGGATCTGGCCATGTTGCCAACGGACCTGCAAACTTTGACATTTGGCCGTCGTTTCAACCATAGCCTCGATCGGGTCACGTTGCCTAACAACCTGCAGACGTTGACATTTGGTGCTGGTTTCAACCAAAGCCTGAATCGGGTCACCTTGCCGGACAACCTTCAAACTTTGACATTTGGCAATGGTTTCAACCAGAGCCTGGATCACCTAGATGGAGCTACCTTGCCGCGCAGTGTTTGCAGAGTTTTGTGGACGCGCTTTGTAGAAGTGGAGGATGGACGAAGGCATGGACGAAGGCAGTATGCTCAACCAATGGCGGCAGCCACTGTTTGATTCGGCGGTTGTAGCTCCGCAACGTGGATTGCAAAGCCGCAGGTTGCAAAAGACGCCGCTGGCCGTTGCACATCACATGGCTCTCGTTGACAGATACGATGCTTGTGTTCTTAGGACGGGCAGGTCGAATCTGTTAAGCTCCAAATGCTCCCGCCTGACATGCAAGAATATTGTCATTTCAACTATGATTGACTGGTTGGTGGTATTTTTTGTTCGCATTTTCCGCAGTATTCACACATGTTTTGTTGGTTTACTATTTTTCATACTCCCAACTCGCCAACTGGGTGTTTACAACCACGAACCAGATCGACCATGACAAATCGTCACCAGCCATTGATCACACAGGAGCAAGCATGATACCGATACCCCGGATCAGAACCTCACTTTCTGGATGTGTAGATGCAGTGCTACAAGGTTGGAGCCACTAAACCCGGGTCTCCCATTGGCTACCGTCTCTTCGTTCCGACAGCGCCCAGAAATGATCTGAACAACTCTGAACAACGTTCATTTTGTATCATTTTGTTGAAAGATTGTGAGGTATGTCATGGCACATGTTGTTTCCCATATATTTTTCCAGTAGGTGATCATCATTTTTCTATCATATTCCTAAGTATGTGATATTTCTAAGTAAACGATCATAGCATCAGCTCGTTGTTGCTGAGATAACCCTTGCCTCAATCCTGTAGCAACCAAGCCGCATGGATCGGCTCGCCTTGCTGAACAATGCCAAAAAATGTTTCTCTTGTCGACGCCTGCAGGGGACTATGCACCATCAATAAACCTGTTTGGCCATGGTGATAGCGAAAATTGTTCACATCACGTCATTGCTGATCACAGAGGGTGGGAGCCAGGGAGCTACCATGAGGGTTCCAACCAAATGCTATCAAGCCCGATTCACCTTCATTTTGCCGTCGTGAGCCAGTAATCAGTGGCACGAATCAACCAGTATTCACCATCACCAACCATCAGTAAGCTTATTGTTGACCATCATTAATCATTATATACCATTAACCACTATTGTTACCACATGTTACCACTATTGTTACATTTGTCAACCAACTTGACAAACCAATGCTATCTTTACGAAGTATCCCAACCAAGTATTGTTCCATCTCACAAACCATTGAATAACCATCATTGACCACCACTACCCACTATGAATTACTCTCAACCACTACTATAGAACCAATATTCACATTTATCAACCACTATTAACATCTATGAGCCGCTCTTAGCCACTGCTGCTCCCCCTACGAACGTCACCGTTTTGGTTCACCACCAAGGACCACTGTCACGGTCACCGTCACCGCATTGCGGTCACCGCATTGCGTTCGCGGCCCGAGGCCTGTGAGACCCAAACGAATTCCAAAGCTGCAGAAAGATCCAGCGTGCAGACCTTGGGCGAAGGGTGCGATGCGTGGTTCCTGGGGGTGAAGAGATGTTGAAGAGATGGTGGTTAATGGTGGTTAATATTCAGATGTCAGTAGCGGTTAATAGATGTTAACAGTGGTTAATAGATGTTGATAGTGGTTAATAGATGTTAATAGTGGTTAATAGATGTTCCCAGTGGTTTTATAATAGTGGTTAACAGTAATTCATAACTAGTGGTTAATGGTGGTTAATGATGGTTGATAAGGGTGGTTAATGATGCATAGTAGATGGTTGATGATGCACAGTAGTGATGGTTTATTGATACTTGTAGTTCTTATTCACTATCAATAACCCTTTTATCAGTTAATGACGGTTACTGTAAGGGAGTTATTGATAGTTAAGAATGGTGAAATGGTGATTGATCGTAATTATCGGCAGTCAGTGATAGCTATGGATATTTATACTGTAGGTTATTCTTAATGGTGAAATCGCGTTTGAATGATGGTTGATGATGGTTAAGTGATGGGTGATGATAATTCAATGTTTGTTGATGCTGCTTAAGCGATGTTTGGTGATGAATAGATAGACATTAGATGATTGTTGATGATCTTGAATGATGATTCTATGTTGTGAAGCAAAGCTCAACGATGACTGAATGATGGTTCAATGATGGTTCACTGATGGTTCATGATGGTTCAATGGTTCAATAATGTTTCAATGACGGTTCAATGATGGGCGATGACAGTCCAATATTGTTGGCAACGTTCAAATAATGGGAGGCTTATGGCTTATGGCCAATCATTCATTGGTCATGGTTAAATCGCGGATGACGATGGTTGAGGATGATTCAATGATGGTCAAATGATAGTCAAATGATGATGGATGATGGTAGATGATGGTCAAATGATGGTTGAAGATGGTTGCAGATGGTTGAACATGGTTGATGATGATGGTTGATGATGGTAGATGATGGTCAAATGATGGTTGAAGATGGTTGCAGATGGTTGAACATGGTTGATGATGATTCCATGATGGTCAAATGATAGTCAAATGATGATGGATGATGGTAGATGATGGTCAAATGATAGTCAAATGATGATGGATGATGGTAGATGATGGTCAAATGATAGTCAAATGATGATGGATGATGGTAGATGATGGTTGATGATGGTTGGTGATGGTTGGTGATGGTTGATGATGGCGAGTGTCTGACTGGAAGTTGATGATGGTAAAATGCGGGTAGTCTCTTTGATCGTGGATGCTGGTCAACTGCTGGTTAAAAATCAGGGTTGTATGACAAGAGATCCTAATTCCCAGCAGCATTTGTATCAGATTCTGCTTCCGATGTCCAATGCAGCAGCATCCACACAAGTCACTTTGGAGTCTTGCGCAGACCGCTTTGCTTGTCAGTATTGGCCGAATTATACTACAGGTATTGTAGATCAATACATCCAGTTTGCTGTGTCATTATGTCTGAAGAGAAACGGGTCTATTAAGGGGGGTGGCCCTAAACCTATCCAAACCTTCTGCAAAGAGCGGTGATTTTTCACTCGGAAAAGCAGCTCGGCCGGCCATTGGGCACAGCGGCAAGGCACAAATCGGACGCTCCTCACGTGGCCTTTGGGGCAGTGGAGGTCTCCAAGAAGGACTGGATGGGCCGGCCATGATCAGTTCCGATGGCCAACATGGAACTGGGGGGGTCACTAACCACAATGGAACTTGTTGTTTCCAATGGAAACTAACCACTGATCATGGAAACTAATGGAAACCAACCACTGATCATAGCGAAGGAAACGAAGCCAATTCTCACATTGGAAACCAATGGAACTGCGAAATGAATCAGTTTCCACATGGAAACCAGAGCTACAAGCGATTTCACCATGCTGCCGCATGCTGACGTGGTGACCAGCCCTGGTCGACATTGCTGTCAGGATGTGTCTCGAGTCGTTGGCTTAGATGATGACTACATGGAAACAACAAGGCTTATATTATCTTATATTGATTTCCGCAGCATTTATTTTTACCTTGAAAACGTGAAACATTTTTTTTGCATCCACATGCAGCGTTTAAATGTGGGCGGACTGCTTTGGCTTGGACGAACTACTTACATTGGATTTGCAGAGCCGTGTTGCGAATCGGAAATGCTAACACGACACCCTGCGTTATTAAAGCTAGCTGCTCCATTTTGAGGCCCACTCATCTAGGGTCCTTGAGGTTCTGACCGAGCCAGTGCCCAGTTCTGAACTTCAATTCATACTTTTTGATGATGTATTCAAATGAGGTAATATGTACGTCTAGGTTTCCTATGAAAATTGCACCTGGGTTTCTGAATCAACTTATATAATTCCCATTCATCAACTAGGTTTCCTATCAATCAACTGGGTTTCCCATTAATCAACTGGGTTTCCCCCTATGAAAGCCTAGGTTTATGAATCCGGGGTTGGCCGTACTGGTTCCCCATCGCAACTTCCAAGGCTCGACATGGCTCGGCTTGAGGCTGGCACCACGACCGTCACGGCGGTGTTGCTGATGCCATGGAGCAATGGAAACCAATGGTTGATGGGTAAGGATGGCTAAGTTTTGTCTAGTTGGGTAAGGAGAAGTGTTGTTTAGTTGGGTAAGTTCGTTAGGTAAGTTGGGTCGGTAAGTTAGTTCGTTTCACCCTGTTGTGCTGACTCCGTGAGGATGGTTATAACTCCAATTGATGTCATTTCATAGCATTGGATAATAAGCATAGTGGTTTCTTTCTTCGAAATTGATCCCTTCGCATCGAACACACAAAGCATCCAACTTGAAGTCCTCTTCACTCTTGAAACCCCACCGTCTCCAAAGAACGCCCTGGGTCAAAACGAATGGTTCGCCAAAGTGCTTCATCCTATTTTGGATCTGCGGCTGTGCCAGGCAGTGCCTGCAGGGTCTTGGAAATCGGGCGGTTTTTGATCAACCGATTGGTGAATCGATATTTGTAAGGGATTGTGGGTCCTAGATGTTCCTAGTAGATGTATGCCATTTACAGGCTACATGCCATGCACATGCCATTTACATGCAGGATTATGATTATCCACAACAGGATTGTCCACTGGGCAAATGGTACAATGGGATGGCATGCGTGAAGTGGTGGGAGATGGCATCAGCCAGCGGGGCGGTTTTAGAGATTGAACACGTCGTGGTTAAACACAATCATTTCTTCATGATCTTCAATCAACACCAAGTTGATAGTATGTGGATGCATTCTCAGTCTCAGTTCGAGTTTGGCATTGCCTACTTTGGCACGGCAGGCTGGTCCAGTGAAGCGTCAAAGAATTCGTATGAATTCATTTTTAAAACCCATTTGACAGTCTAAGCTTGAGAGCAAAGCGACAGACTATGAACTCATCCTGCTTCGCACCTTTTCGCATTGATTATCGTGTCATGACCTGTCGCCCTGCAAGTTGAGCGACCTGCACTGTACAGCAACATTGCTCCATTTCGCTGCTCATTTTGAAGCAACCGTGGGGTTTTACCCCGAGCTTCCGACCGCGAACGCGTTGCAAAAAAAAAGAGATGGGAAAGGAACGGAGACGAGTCTTGTTGGGCGAGACCCCCACTGCCAATCTGATCCATCTCACCGTTCGCCACTGTCAGATGCTCTCCTTCTGTCACTTTTGAATTTTCATCACACCAACGCACTGCTGTACTGATTTTCAGCTGCACATTTGTCGGCTCCAGCTGTGTTGACAAGTTATGACAAGTTTCCAAATACAACCAACGCGACTCCAGGTTGTTCGCTACCTCCACTGCCGTTGTTCCGCGTCAATCTTGGTACAACCACTGATATGTAACCCACCGGAGTCGAACTGACCATAGCTGATCCTATTGTTTGAGCTATAACCAACCAAGAGTAGGACCCTAGCCGATGGTTGCAATTCCACTCGTGCGCCGAGATTCGTGAATTCATCACATCTAACTCTAGCGAAGATCAGAACCAGCGCAGGAACCTCACTTGTTACTTTCCGATCTTGAAAATTGCAAGAGAGAATTCTTTCAAAATTGCAATCAAGAATCAGCATTATGCACTTTACCACCCCACAAATTCAGAACTCATTTGGGTCTGGAACAAATCGCCATACAACCCTCACCAAATTAGCGAGATTGGACCCCCATGATCTTTCATGCCATTTGTGGCTGCTTCCCCTGAACCAGGCAGCCGCTAATGGAGAACCTGTTTGGGGCAGGGCATATTTCTTAGTTGCACATGTTTTGTTTCACTGGGCACCGGTTCTTTTTTACCCGAATTGATAGATGGACCTGATTGAAACAGATTCCTTTTATGATAGACACATTTGACGACAAGGCCATCTGTGCTGCCGGCCAACAAGTTTAGCTTCAACGTTCTCAACGACCATCCCAACTGCATCCCCACACATGCACACCTATGCAAACATGCAAACCATGTTTTCTTTCAACGGGCGAACTCACGACTTGTTCTACCATGATCAAGATTCCTTCAACCCATGGGAACTGTTTGTCAAAGGGCCATCTGTGCAAAAGTGGCTGTAAAGAGGTTTAGCTTCAGTGATGGTTGCAGAACTGACACTGATGAATTGCAGATGTAGTTCGAAGGTAGAGCCCCACGTGTTTGCTGCGAAAGTGGTGTCGGGCGAGTCAGTACTAGTCTTCGCCTGGTTTGGCGTCAGACTTTGGCAGAACTTTGCAGATAAGGTGCTAGCTTCTTAGTAAATATACCTGGAATTCGTTGCCATTTGTTGTCACTGTGGTGGTTGCTGTTGTCGTTGTGGTTGTGTTTTTTTGGTGGTGCTGCTTTGAAAGCACCTTTCAAAGCTTCATCACTCCATATCTACCTCAACCCTCAGATGTTTCTGTAGTGGTCGTGCAAACTGTTTTTGGACTGAGAGGATAGCGTTGTACCAGAACATGTCAACCTGCATATGCGGCATATGTATATTGTTGTTGCTCACGTTGCTGCTATTTTTGTTTGCGTCAGTCCCTGTCATTGTCATTGTCATTGTGATTCTTTTGGTTTTGGTTTTGGTTGTTGTTACTGTTGTTGTTGTTGTTGTTGTTGTTGTTGTTGTTGTTGTTGTTGTTATCGTCGTCGTGTGTTCAGCCTGTTGTTGGTCAGGCCCTCTGTCACCAAGAACCTCCTCCTGGGTCGTCAGCAAGGTTCCGATGGGTTCGCAGCCAGCCCTGCAAACAAGACCGCTCTTGAAAAACCCATCCGAGGTCATTTCCATCTGACTTTCAGCAGTTTGGAAACCAGTGACCAGGGTCCGATTCCATCGGTGTGTGGTGAGACCAGTGACCATTGAATCTCGATTTTTCGCCAGGAATGCCAGGAACTTACCTTATAAGCCTTAGAATCGCTCAGGGTTATGGTTGTGAAATGTTGTCAACCAGTCGTGGTCAGCATATGACCATGGCTGTGGGTCAAGGGCCCGTCTCTGGCTGTTCACAGCCACCGGTCTAGTTGAGCTGTTGGGATGTTTATCGTAGTGGCATCATTCCCATATGTTTGGTTGCATTATGAGTGTTAACTCGAACTATATACATGGTTTATCAATGTTAGTATCATTTAGTATCCATTGATCACCGTTAACGAACTATATGTTTTATAGATATGAGTAGCCATTCATATCCACAAATGGCAAACATGAACAGAAATGAAATATCATGAAGAAACTTCTGATTGTGTATACCGTAGCATACCCTAGCCACAGATCACCGGATAGCATCTCTGTCATGGGTTCATCACCACGGGGTCCTGGGGAAGGTGAAATCCTTGCGGATTGGATTGAGCATCATGGGCTGCCATGAGCTTCAGTGCGGGCCGCGGGGGGGAAGGGGGCGTGTGGTGGTTCAGTCTTTGAATAATTAATAGTTGCTGACTAGGAATGGTCAACTTATCATTAAGTAAGAATGGTAAATGAGTAGTGCCGAATGATGGTCAATGTTTTTTACTGGTCGATGGTGGATGATGGTTCACGATAGCATCATCAATGGCGAGAAATTCCTCTCCTGAATTCACAAGCAGGGGTTTGCCAAAGCCATTTTCAGCTTGTGGCCATGCGAAAACCTCCACTGAGTCTGCTGCTAGACTGGTTGTGCATTTTTGGAATGAATAGGGTTCAAGCGGTTCAAGCAGTGACAACAAAGTATCTCACACTTCTGGTCCTGCTTCAAGCAGGTCACTACCCTTGATACAAAGTTCAGCCATCCGTGGCACTGCAGTAACATAGGACACTTGCGCAGCACTAGTGGAGAACTCATCAACTTGAGAAGTTGAAGGTGCTTCAAATCACAACAAGTTAGCATATTAATAACCAACATTGTAAATAGGGAAAAGGCAAAATATAATCTTGAATGATGAATCAATGACGAATGATGATCCATAGATTCATGTCAATGATTAAGATCGGTCAACGGTCTGGTTGCTGGTTCATGTGTTGATACATTCGGTCTAGGCACGAACTCCATTCCAGCAAAGTTCCCCAAAATAGGTAATAATGTATGCTGATATAGTATCTGCATCATGAACAATGAAACTGACCCTTATGAACCATAACAGATGGATAAATGAATTCATCAGGATTCTTGTTCACCACTCATGGTTTTGTTTACGAAGGGATGATGCATCAGCAGCCAGTCTGAACCGGGACGCTGGTCCTCCATGGTGAACCGGAACCGTGGACCGGGTCCAGGTCCAGATGCTGGTGACGCTGCCTTGCTGGTGCGGAAGCTCAACAGCTGCAGTGTTGGGCATCTTGGCGGCTGGTTGGGGCGATTGCGAAAATGATTAGCTATGGATATCTATGGTTATCAATTAAGCTATTTAACCATTCTTAACCATTTAATATCTTTACTAAGTATATCTAAGTATGATTATCCGTGCTTATAGACTTATGAACTATGATGACAATGATACTGGTTGATGCTGCTCACACATACACACGATCATATATGGGTACTAACTGGTTGATAGCCTATCTGGCATGTTGCCTCGTATTTGTTCTAGGGATCAAGAACAGTCGCCTAAAAGTTGGGCAAGCTTAGCATCAAAGACTTGCCCGTTGATCGGTAATGCTCACCTACAGATCACAGGGTAAACTCACGCAGTCGCAGCCTTTTGGCTAGCAGATGGCCGATCATGAGGGCCAACAAGGATCCAATGATGATCCTGTGCGGCAAATAACTCCTGTGGCATTGGTGAAGCAAACCGCCTGAGTCAACGATTGCTTCGTAGTTGATAAGACACCTCAGAACCGCATTGCCTTTCTTCCGAGTTGAAGATGGCGACTGCCCCTGTTGAAACAATGGCTGGATCATCCCCAGCTGATGTATACATCTTGGTTTCTCAAGATAGGAATCCCCAGAAGTAGTTGGTTTATTACTATAAATGATTTATGTGGTATGAGATGGGGGTCCCCCTATTTTGGGAAACCGCCATATGTACCTATATACATATATAGCTGTTTCTCAAAATAGGGGACCCCAAGAATGGCTGGTTTCCTGCTATAAATGACAGATATTAGATCATTTGGGGATACCCCCATTTTGAGAAACCACCATATGTATACTTTGACAGCAGTTCAGTGGTGACTTGACCCCTTCTCGTCAATTCGGTGCGAGCCTACCGACAAATCATTCGCCGGTTACATGGCCCGCCAGTGTTGTGTCATGAGAACCTGACTCTCGGCTTCCATATATAGTACATATTTAATCATATTTACACACGCACACACTGATGTACATATATACATATGTATATTTACGTATATCACCGTCCTGAAGTAGATCGACTATTCCCCCCAGGTCCATCAAACATTTACCTCTTGGGGTCCAATTTGACATTCAGGATGACTAGATAAGACTAGCTCTATGTATATATGTGTATATGTTTATACTATGTGTATATATATATATACATATATCTAGTCGAATGTTATATGACTATATGAAGATATAGATCGATGACATATCTAGCTACCCATATGCTTCAACGCAGCACCTTGGCCTTCCATCGCTTTGAAGGCCTGGGCCAATGCCTGCTTGCAGACTGAAGAGGCTGCACCAACATTGGAGGCGTCGATGGGATCCGTGACGCGTTGAGACCAGGAACAACGGGCCATATCTGGGCATCCGAAGATCTGGGCATGTGCCATAGAGCAACCATTTTAACCCACCAAAGCTACTGATCATTGCTGGAAACCATGGGTTTTACCACTTTTTTTGGCATATACCCCTCTGAGAAACAGAGAGCAGTCTTTCCAGGTACAAAATCATAAGAAGAGAACGCAAATTATTTGGGACCAATCATTGCTGGACTTGGCCAACTCTGCTGATTCGTTGCATTTTTGTTTGTAGTGAAGAAGCCTGTGTTCGATCACTCGTTTTTGACACGAAACTCCGGAGTTCCGATCTGTTGCTCAGCCACGAAATTCGCTCAGGCAATCGTTGATACGAATTCGCTCTCAGTCATGTGCAAGAAATTTCATTTGGGTGATCCTGAGCAAGGACGGGGCAAGGCGATGATGTGGGTCGATGATAAAGCTGTAGAGTGATAGATGGTTCAGTGACTTTGGGAGAAGCATTACTTCAAGTATGGTCCTTATCGATTGATACCACATATTGACGTATCATCAAGGAATCCTGGTCCTAAGAAACAGTGAAATGTCCGCTCTCCCCTTTATCTTTGGGTTTTGTCACAAATGGCGTACCTCAAACATGGATGGTTTTTCTTACCAAGCAGCCTATGGTCGGTGGTTTTTGCAAACATATTTTTTCGTGGCCGGTGGCTCACAAACCAGATTGTCAACAATGATCAACTGTTACACGATTCTACTATATCAATTGTACTCATTTGTCGTCAGAACCATCCTTGACCGTAGCCATCATTCACCATCATCACTAATGACAATCTTCAATCATCGGGACTCATCAATCATCAACCATTCTCAATCATCCTCAACCATCATTGTCTGTTATTGTCATCATTTGCCATCATTACTCATCATCAACATTCATTAACCACTATTCTTACCAGACTATCAACCATTGATTCATCAAAAGTCATATCTAAAAAGATCATTCATTAGCGGTGCAATGTTTATTTTTTTCATCAAAAGTCATATTTAAAAAGATTGTGTAAAAAGTCATTAGATTTGATATTTAATCTTTTTACAATCTATATAATAACCACTATTGTTACCCTATTGTTACCATACGATTTAAGCATTGATTCATGGCATGTTGGCTCTGACAAATAGTTACCACTATTGTTACCCTATTGCAAGGGTAGCTATGTTACCACTATTGTTACCATAATTCATCAATCCTTTGCCATGGTATGTTGGCTCTGACGAAAACGACGCAGGGCAGCGCCAGGGCTGCATTCGTTGGCCAAGCGTCGCGTCGTGAGGAGCTCGCAAGCAATCTGCGGCGCAGCGGCGGCGCCGCGTCGCGGAAGTGCTGAACTCGTGCCGCATAGGAACGGTGGACGTGGAGACTGTGGTAGTCCCCAAGGGTGGTTGTGGTTGGTTATGGTCGCTTATGGTTGGTTGTGGTTGGTTGTTGTTATATCCAGCATTGATATCAATTGATGATGGTTTATGATTGGTTTACACCTGTGAAAATAGTGATTCTTGGTTTGCCAGAAAGCATTCATTTCCATAAAGGATGGTGGCACCTAGACTTTTCAAACATGCGACAGTTTTCGATTGGGAAATTGCCAGTCTTGGGGAAACCACTATTTTTGGAAAAACCCATGTGTCAAGTGGATAGTGACTTGGGAAATACTAATCAATACTTGGGATAGAATACTCAGGAGTTGAGATAAAGCAGAAAAAACAATCAATTACTAATCTTGAAAAGTTAAAATGCTAGTAGGACAAGTCTCGATGATTTGTTTGTGTTGACTTGATTGTCTTAACCGCAAAATTGTAAGGATGTGGTCATGCTTAGATGGTCCGTCCTCAACAATAGGCAGACTAACAACAAAATGGGTGTGATACATCGTGACGCCTCAAATTATGGACCGCTCAGTTTAACTTCAACAAGTCGAACCCATCGAATGGCAGGTCTTCCCAGAATCTCCCACAGTCTGTTTATTCTAGGGAGATTTGATCTTTGAAATTCGCGTATCGTCCGATTTTGGTGAAACCTGCTGAAGCTCTAGTTGCCACAGATACACTCGCAGAGTCTGCAGATTCTGGCAGATTTGGTTCGGTGGTCTGATAGAACCGATCGAGTTGCCTTGCCTGCTCGTTGCTCACTTTGCGATGCGAAAACGGCACTGAAACATTCGGTTCAGC